>BQKN01065085.1:61158-80558 GCA_022839385.1 Asparagus kiusianus
ATATATATATTACATAAATATATTATTTTAAATTAGTTATAATGAGAAATAGTTTTAAAGAATAATTTTGCAAAAAGAATATTTATTACTTCATTGTTATATTAGAGGATACTTAATTACGGTTAGCTTACATCAGAACTTTTGACATGCAGTAATAAGTTTTCAATGAAACCTATTTATGTGTGCATTCAAACTTGGGTAGGCTGTTCATCCATTTCATGTTTTAATGTAGTGATTATTCATGCTTTACAAATTTGTTTAATCATGTTCGACATGCCATGTTATTATTGTATAGAATTAGTCTTATTACTATCTCCTTGTTGTGATTGAGAACTGTAGGCGTATAAAAGTGCCTATAAGTTCCTACACACAGCTCGAGACGAAATGCAGACGATAAGCGTTATCATTTAAGTCAGGAAATGATTATCCAACCCCGTGGAAGCTAGTGAATATAGAAAATGAGACATTGGAGTGTACAAGTCAATGGAATGACGAAATACGCAATACAAGTCCGGAAAAGTCAGAAAGTGTCAAACACCTTAAAGTGGTCCGCACAAAGGATTAATATTTTAGATCATGTTACAATTTGAATCTGAAGAAACTCAAAAGATAAAGTTGTACGTATCTTCGTCAGCTTTCTAACGCATCTTGAACCAGCTCAATCCGAGGTCGGACGAGAGAGTTAAGACCAAAATACCGAAGGTATCTCAAACTGACTCGTGCTACAGTCCGACCCGTGCTACAGTGCCGACACGCGTTACAGTGCCGACCCGCGCTACAGTGATTCCTACCAGTGCTACAGTACCGACCCCCATGCTATTGTAATTCCGAGCTGCGCTACAGTGCCCAACCCCCCGTGCTATAGTATTCCGACCCGCAGTACAGTGCCGACCCCCCTCCCGCTACAGTAATTCGACCGCGCTGTTTTGTTCCCCGAACCCGTTTTCGATGGTTTTGAGCGGTTTTCTTAGGATTTATCTATTCCAGGAGTTACCAACTGATCTGATATCATCCCAAAATGTGGTTAATCAGTTATTAACTGAAGATAATGAGGAATCATTCATTCTTATCCAAAAAACCCCCCAACTGAAGCCTATAAATACAGGCCTAGGGGCTCATTTCGCAGGGGCGGATTAATTATCAAGACGAGGAGGTGCTGCCAAGTTGGAGAGCAAAGGAGCACGAATTTCAGCAAGGGCTAGCAAGATCCCGATGAATCTCGGCATAAAGAAGGAGCAATCCGAAGGATCTGAAGCCCGTTCTCGTCCGTTCCTCGAGATTAGGCTTGATCTTAATTTCGAGAAGAGCTACTGATTTCGCTTGGTCGATTTCAGCGCTTTAAGTAAATACCTCCTTGGTGAGGTAGGAGCTCTACCGAATTTTCAGCAACCGGATCTGATCAAAGGTGGTCCATGGATAAACCCCGACACAGGCGAAGCCACCCACGCAAGTAGGAGATGATAAATGGATCTTGCATTTATTTTTAAGAGAATTGTATCTTTTATTTTTATTGTGTAAAGGTCTTATAAAAAGACCGATCTTTTTGAACTTATTGTAACAATCAAAGTTGTAATGAGTTATACAATGAAGAAAATAATTTTTGACGAAAACAAACTAGCGATCATAGTGGGAGAGGAAGGTCTCACTGCAGAGGCTGTTGTGTCACAACCGATGATTAAGATCCCGGTTGAAGAGATGATCGAATACGAGTTCGACCAACAGAAATACGAAGAATACCTCTCATCCTCCTCCTCCAGATCCTCCGCTTCTCGCAACCGCAGGAAGATCAACGCCCCCGTTGCTATGGTAGCTGAACCTTACAACGCCCTTCCAGCCTCCAATGAGTCCGGATCTGTAGATCTAAACTCCTACTCAATCAAGGAGTTGAATCCAGAAGGCGCGTCCACTTTATCAAAGAGAGCTCGCCAAAGACAGCACCAACGCCTTGCGCGCTAACTCGTTAGGGCTTTGGAGTCAATTGACGGGATCTGTTACGAGGCGGATCTAAAAATTAGGCAACGCCAAGTGCCCCAACAGCTGACAAATGCCCTCTCCTCCAAATCACCAACAAGTGAATGAGTACAAGTCAAAAGGACCCGTTCAACTCTTGAAGAGCGGATCAAAAAGCATCATGCACTGCTTGCGCACGTGTGAATTCTTGCGCAAGAGGCCAAAAGGTTGCAGAGGGAAGAAGTGAAAAAGAAGCCACAAAAACTGCACAAAGTTTGGAGGCCAAAGTCTAAGACGGCGGCCGAAAAGATCGAAAAACACGGGTTACGCAAATCCGACCCATCGAAACACGGGTCACTCGAATCTGACCCGCCAATTCGCAGGTCACTTGAGTCCGACCCGCCAATTCACAGGTCACTCAAATCCGACCCGCTAAAATATAGATCACTCGAATCTGACCCGCCAATTCGCAGGTCACTCGAATCCGACCCGCCAATTCGCAGGTCACCCAGATCCGACCCTCCAAGCTGCAGGTCACCCAAATCCGACCCTGCAAGCGCCGGGTCACCCGAATCCGACCCTCCGACCCGTAGGTTACCTAGATCTGACCCACACCAGAGTCAAGGCAGAAGATGCTCTACACCTATTTCGTCGATCCCTTTGAGTTCCGCATCTCTGGTGGAGCCCCACGATAGTGTAGACTTGTCCCGTTTCAAGATGAGGATGGCGGATCACCTGGGTCCTTTACGAAAAGGTCGAGGAAAATTTTCGATCGAAGAACGCTTAAGTCCGGTGACTGCACCCCAAGTGACTCGTCGAGCTGAGGGTCACGCACGCCCTTGCAACAATTTCAAACCTTCTCATAAAGGGAAAACTCTGGTTTCCACCCGCTTGGGGGTGTGTATCCAAAACCAGGAGCCTGTTGAGATCCTGTACTCCCAAAAGCGTAGTTCTAAACATGTGACTCTTGAGAATGCTAATAAAGCGGAAAACCCCCTGAAAGAAACATATTCATCTAATAATGACAACGTTATACCAAGGGAGTCGTGTCAACACACGATAGGTTGCTCCGATCATCTCACCGATGAGTTGTACTATCGGGCTAGGGGTATGAACATGTCACGGAAGAGATATACTCGAGAAACAAAATCTCACTGCCCATGCGCCAAACTTATCAAGGCAGTATTATCAGCATGTAACTACCCCAAGACCGCTCTGCAGAGGGTCTCGGTATTTGAGAGGATCTCTAACGGAGTGACTAAGCCCAAGCCAAAATGTTTCCACAAGAAACAATCTGCCGTTCAAGGTGACGAACCACCGGAAGTCACAATAAATATGGATGATAAGGGAAAGTCAACTCGACCTTCTAGATCCAACCCCCTCGTATCGCATCGTCTGACTCGGTTACGCGCAGGGACCACTAGATGTAGGGACTACCAAAGAATGTAGAGAGGGTTATCCTCGGATGATGAAGCATCAGATGCTAACTCTGCAGTCGCTTCTGATAATACGGTATCTAGCCTAAGGCAATCCCGCGAAGTGTTTACGATTAACACCGAGGAAGCAACTAAAATGGTTGAGGATGCTCTAGCCAAGCAGAATCAAGCATTTAAATTCGAAATGGAGATGGCTATGTTGCGGATAAGGGAAGAGCATGACCAACAGATCCGAGCCTTGTCGAATCAGCTAGGTGAATCCAGTCATCGCAACAATGTTAGCCAAGTAGCTAGCGATTCAGACATGGATGAATACATCAATGCTGATGATTCTCCCGTTGACCAGAACATTGGGGGTGGTCCCACTAAAAACAACGATGCTGGGGTTGGTCCCAGCAAATACGACAACACTGGGGGTGGTCCCATTGTTCCTCCTAAGAATCATCCAAAGCCCGATACGAGCGAGGATAAGAAAATAAAAGATCTCGAGAGCAAAATCAACGCTCTGATGCCTACTCGAGAGGTAAAAAGGACCGGCATTCCATGTTCCTATCCAAGAGAGTGGGATTCAATAGCATACCCGGCGAAGTTTAACTTGATTAACTTCACGCCGTTTGACGGGAAGGGTTTGTAGGCGTATAAAATTGCCTATAGGTCCCTTAGCATGGCTCGGCACGATGATTCGACAAATCAACGGACGTTCGAGCGACGAGGCGATGAGGCACGCAAGCAACGGAATACGTTCGCGTGTGGAACCAATCCAACGGTTCAGAAAGTTAACGAGTCGTCCAACAATAAAACGGACTTGAACTCAAACACCGAGGTGGATTTACTGCCAAATGAAGACTCGGGCTATCAAATCAAGACCCGAACAAATCAAA
Source organism: Asparagus kiusianus (assembly GCA_022839385.1). NCBI lineage: Eukaryota > Viridiplantae > Streptophyta > Magnoliopsida > Asparagales > Asparagaceae > Asparagus > Asparagus kiusianus. Next base: position 65,426 of record BQKN01065085.1, read on the forward strand.
CGAACAACCGAATCACGGACATAACCGAAAGACGGGGAAACAACGAAACGGAACACACCCGGGGGACTCGGCCCAAACCGAACCAACCCGGGGTGGCTCGGCCCAAGCCGAGCCACCCCAGGGTGGCCCGACTCCCCCCCTCTCTCTTGTGCACAAATGCACAGTTCAGAGAGGCTATAAATAGGGGGGTGGTTGTTCATTTGAGAGGACTTTTTTCTGAACTTCTGAAGAGCCGAAACTCTGCCGGATTGTCACCTCAACTCGGAATTGTGAAGGCTTGAAGACTTGGACACTCGGATTCGATTCTTGGCGAGCACCCGCACCAAACAAGGTAGGAGTTCGAAGGGATCTAATCCTCAGATCTACGTAGTTCTACTCCGGATCTAAGCTTGGTTCTTAGATCCCGAGATTCGAGCGGTCGTTTCCTTGGTGAAACGATCCCTCCCGGTTATTATCCCCTTGGTGGGATAATACCCGTTATATCACGTAGATCTGTTCGGATCGAGATTGCGCGGTGGTCCACAGCAAACAACCCCGGCACAGGCAAACAACCCACAAAGCGAGTGACCGTATAACAGGAGCTCGCGATCTGTTCGTTAAATAAGGAAAGTTGTAATTTTTCTTTATTTGTTTTGAATTTCGTTGTAACCGGCTCTTATAAAAAGACCGGATCTTTGTAAACGCAAAAAGTTGTTAACATTGAGTGCAATGAGTTCGTCAATGAAGAAGAATTTGATTTTCCCGCGAATAATCTGGCGACCACAGTGGGAGCCACCGATCTCGCTGCCGAGATCGGAGTGTCGCAGCCGCGGATCTCGATCCCGGTCGTGGAGGAGGTCGAGTATGAATTCGACCAGCAGAAGTACGAGGAGTACGTGTCCTCGTCCGGATCTACCTCCTCCCCTAAGTCCAAGAAGTACCAGAAGTTCTCCTCTAGGAGAAAAGTCCGTTGGTGCGATGAAGTTGAAGCCACCAACGACGACTTCACCCCAATCGACGCCAAAGCTGCGTTGAGTAAGGCCCTACCGACCTCAAAGAAGGTCAAATCCGCCATTGAAGGCGTGGTGACTCTCTCTAAGAGAGCCCGCCAGAGGCAGCGTCAACGCCTCGCGAAGCAATTCGCCAAGGCCATGGAGTCCGTTGACGGGGTCCGCTACCATGCGGATCTGAAGAATAAACGAGGCAAACAGCCTCAACAGCAAATGAAGGGTGGTTCCTCCAAACCATCGACTATGGAGTGGGTCCGTGTTAAACGGAATCGCTCGACATTGGAGGAGCGCATCCGCAAACGGCGCGCGTTATCGGCGCAAGCACGGGCCAAAGCTGAAGAAGCCCGTCGGAAGCTGCAGAAGGAGGTGGTCAAAAAGCCACCACCAACTCGCAAGGTTTGGAGGCCAAAGTCTAAAGCAACGGTTCAGACCAAGGAGCGACAACCGCAGCCTCTAAAGATTCAACACCCGGCAAATCAATCCAAACAGCCGGTAATTTCTATAACTGCTCAGGGAGATCCCACAGGACCATCCCAGAAGAGAAAGTCTGTTTTGGAGCGCCTCGGCCCACTTCTGAAGGAACGAGGTAAAGCTCCAGTCCAAGAACGCTTGGGGCCAATGAAGAAGTCCCAAACAATGCAACATGCTGGGGGTCACTGTAACCCTCAACACTTGGAGAAAATTGTGGCACCCAAGTGCACAACTTTGCGCATCGAAGTGGAAGAGCCCGCTGAAGATTCACGCCCACAAAGGCGAGTTTCAAGGCGCGTGACTCTTGAAGGCCCAAAGAAGGCTATTCATCCTCAGAAGGAAACTTTGTCGTCTGATGACGATGATGTTATACCTGAGAGATCGTGCCAACACACGATTGGTTGCTCCGCCCTTCAAACGGACGAGCTGTACTATCGTACCGGGGGTACGAGTAAATCCAGAAAGAGGAGCCCTCGAAGGTTTGAGACTCAGTGTCCTTGCTCGAAGCTCATTCGGGCGGTACTATCCGAGTGCAACTGCGCCAAGGCGGTCCCCGAGAGAGTTTCTGTGTTTGAAAGACTCAGCACCGAAACTCCAAAACCGAGGCATAGGCGTTTCTAACGAAGAAGAACAAGGGTCGAAGACGGTGAGCATTCAAGGGTCACCGCCAATATGACCAGCACAAGAATATCGGCTCAGGATAACCCCGAGGCGGTTCCAGAAGTACCCCGATGGGTAACTCGTCTTCAGTCCGGGGCTATCATTCGCGCGACGTATGGTAGAATCCGAACAAGAGCACCTTCGGGAGATGAAGAATCAGATGCTGGCTCAGTAGTGGCGTCTGATAACACCGTGTCCAGTGAAGGACAAGCCCGCGAGTCGTTTATGATAAGCGCGGAGCAAGTGGCCAAGATGCTTGAAGATGCCATGGCCAAACAACAGGAAACCTTTAGGTTCGAAATGCAAATGGCTATGCAGAACATGAGAGAGATGCATGACCAACAGCTTCAAGCATTGAGGAACCAACAAGGCGAACCAAGTCGTCCTAACCAGAACAACCTGGAAGATGAAGACACAAATGAAGCTCGCAATACCAACAACCCTCCCATCAACCCAGGGAGTGGTAACGAGAATGCTAGCGAAGACACAGGTGAAAGCCTAAAAATTAAAAATCTCGAGAGCAAGATCAACACATTGATCTCTGCTCAAGAGACGAAAAAGACGGGCATTCCTTGTCCATATCCAAGAGAGTGGGAATCAATCCCATATCCGGCGAAGTTCAGTCTAATTAACTTCACGCTGTTTAATATGATGGGTTCACCCACTCAGCATTTGATTTATTTCAAATCGCACTTGGGAGTCATCTCTGGTAATGAGCTTCTGATGGTACGGTCATTCATCGGCACTCTTCGCGGAGCTGCCTTCGATTGGTATCGTCGCCTCAAGCCAGGAAGCATAAACAGCTGGGACGACATGGAGACTAAGTTCCTCGTGAATTTCTTCGATGACGACACCGAAATATCTATCGGATCGTTGCTCGATGAGAAGCAGAAAGACGGGGAGCTAGTCGACACCTTCGTCAAGAGGTTCCGCAACAAGGCGATGAATTGTCGGGACCCAATCACCAAGGAATTCATCCTCCAGACCTGCCACAACAACCTTTCGCTGGATGTGTTGGAAGCAATGGGCACCGCACCATCCAAGACCTGGAAGGATTTGAAAGTCCGAGGGGAGCAAGCTGAGCGGTTCCTCAGGAGAAAGAAGGCGGAGAGAGGCCAACCGGCAACAAATCCTCCGAAGCAGAATTTCAACCAGAAAGGGAAAGGTAAAGCTCATGCTAATGCCGTTGATGCTAACCAAACTTTCCAATTGCAACCTCAGCAACAGCAGCAGCAGCAAGCGCCACAACAATCGTAGCCGCATTGGCAACAACAGTCTCAGAAGCAAAAGTCTTCGGAGCCGAGGTTTCCCAAAGTTTACTCCTTCAAAGATGATGAAGTTCCCGGCATATTCAAGTACCTGTTGGAGAACAACAAAATCCAGTTGCTGGCAATTGTAGATCATGAAGGAGCCACCAAGGTGACGGACCCGAAATACTACGCGTATCATAGAGCGGTCCACCACCCAACAAAGTCTTGCTACCACCTCAAGGACAAGATCCAGGCATTGATCGACGTAGGGGTCATAACTCCGAAACCGGCTAAGAATGTGGGAGAAAACGCGGAGTCGATTAGTTTTGGATCAGTACCTACAGCTTGGTTTGAGCCGAAGCGTGTCACCAAAGTCGGGATGAAGACGGTGAATGACGACCCGCACGGACAACGCCAAAAGGGACTTGTGCCTCACACAGCCCCAAACGGTGAAATTCTCTGGGTGCACCCCGACCTAATTGAAGATGAACAATGGGCCGGATCGTCATCTAAGAAGAAGTCCAAAGGGAAAGGCAAGTCTTGTTACGGAGTTTCTGCCATCCCAGGAGAAGACAACGAAAGAATCCCCACTTTCCCACTTTCCGACGAGGAACAGGAGGTCTTTGCGACCCGGAGTGGAAATGAATACCACTTCAAATATCCATCCCCTGGCGATCAATTTGCTGAGCAGGGGGTGACAAAACGGGGACCAGCCAAGACTCTCATAGAACTGGGGGTGATTACAGTTCCTAAACCGGTTGAAGATGCTCGACGACAGCCGGTTGACAAACAGAAAGAAAAGGGGCCCGAGGAGGTTCAGAATCCGAAGCAGTCTCGTTTCAGTCGTCCGATTGGAAAGGACAAACCGGAGAGTTCAAAAAATCCGCGTGCCTTTGACATCATGGCTCAGCTAGCCAATATTCCAGCGCGGATAACGCTGTACGAGTTGCTCCGATTGTCCAAGGAAACTAGAGAAGCCTTGCAAGAAGCCTTGGCCGATTCGGAGGCATTCCTCACCAGGATCAAACCAGCTCCTGAAGAACTGGAAATGCTAGCCCAACAATGCAACGTGGCGGCTAAGAATCTTCCCTGCATCACCTTCACCAAAGAGGACATGCAGACGAAGAATTCAAATCATGATCGACCCTTGTACTTCGTCGGGTACATTGGCTCCAGCGAAGTCAACCGAATCCAAGTCGATCCGGGTTCCGCTGTGAGTATTATGCCACTTCGCCTGATGCACAGCCTTGGCATTCCAGTCAGCAAGGTGGCATCCACGGGCACAGTCATTTACGGATTCAACACCAGCGGGTCAAGACCTTTGGGGAAAATCCGGATAAAGTGCCAGATGGGCGATCTGAAAATGGAGGTCACGTGCTACGTGATTGATGCTGAGACATCCTATAACTTACTATTGGGTCGGCCTTGGATCCATAGTAATGTTATAGTTCCCTCCACCTTACATCAGTGTCTGAAATATGTCGACACTTATGGAAAGGTCAGGATGGTGGTCGCGGATAAGCAACCATTTAAAGGGTATGAGAATTACTTTACAGATTCTCTCCTTTATGGTAATGAATCTGATACGGAACCATCGATCCAGGGCACGAACAGCGGAGAAGAAGCTGATTCCGAGGCCGGATTCGATTACAATGGTGGTTTTGTTCTAAATGACATTGTACCATTTGTAATCAATCTCGACGACGAACAGTCGTCAGATGGCGGTTGTAACTGGCAACTTGCCGATATTGAAATAAATCGTGATTTAGAGTATTCCTTGTCTCTTGATGATGCGATAAAGGGATTGTACGATAATCCCAATTTATGTATGCCGCTCCGATCATCTTATGTAACGAAGAAACGCCTCCAGCATTCCTTCGAAACAACTCAGATTATCCCTGCCAAAATAGGGGGACAAAAGGCAGTGATATACGGTAAAGGAGAAAATCTTCCGGTGCCAGATCATTTCCTAAGAGCAGATGAAGATGACGACAAATCTGATCTGCACTTATCTAAGTATAGTCCGGAAGCGCGTGTGCTCATGGAAAAACAAGGGTACGACTTCACACTCGGAGAGGGTTTATACTTCGATCGAGGTTCTCGGGTCCCAGTCAAAGCGGCGTATGTACCAAAGGGGAAACCAGATAATTATTACCATCACAAGAGAGGCCTAGGCTATGTCTCATCGGAAGACGAATGTGGCTGGCAAATCATTGATCACATTGCTAACAAAGCTAAGGATGGGTATTTGCCAGATTCTTCAGCTGAGGATTCCGACACAAGTTTGGGAGAAATGTTCAAGACCTTAATGTCGAACATGACTACAGCTGATCCATCTACGATGGAGGACGACGATCAAATGCAAACGTGGGAGGACCCATGGGTTCATCACCTGAACATGCAATATGGTGATAGGTTCGAACAAAGAGAGCCACCCACCGAAGACGAAGTAGTCCAAATTAATATGGGCGATGAGGCCAATCCAAAGCCCATATTCATCAGCGGTAGTCTTCCCCCAGATGAAAAGGAGGAATTAATTGCCGTGATCAGAGAGTACATTGATGTCTTCGCCTGGAACTATGAAGACATGCCGGGGCTTGACCCCAATATGGCAATGCACCGCCTCGACATCAAGCCGGATGCCAAACCTGTCAAGCAACAGCAAAGACGGTTTCGTCCACAGATTATGGAAGCCATCGAGGCAGAAGTTAAGAAGTTGATCGACTCAGGATTTATCCGAGAGGAACAACATCCAGACTGGTTAGCCAACATCGTTCCTGTCATGAAGAAGAATGGCAAAATCAGGATTTGCATCGACTTCAGGAACCTGAATGAAGCGTGCCCGAAAGACGATTTCCCTCTCCCAATCACGGATGTCATTATTGACAATACATGTGGATTCGAAAGAATGTCCTTCATGGACGGCTTTTCGGGGTATAATCAAATCAAGATGCACCCAGACGATGAGAAACATACAGCATTCAGAACGCCCCTCGGTATCTTCTGCTATACGGTGATGCCTTTCGGTCTGAAGAATGAGGGTGCCACATACCAACGAGCGATGACTAAGATTTTCCAGAAGCACCTCAGGAAAACTATTGAATGCTACGTTGATGATTTGGTGGTAAAAAGCCGCAACAAAGAAGATCACGTCAAAGACTTGAGAACGATGTTTGATCTCATGCGGAGTCATCAATTAAAGATGAATCCCACAAAATCCTTCCTCGGAATGTCCAGCGGAAAATTCCTTGGATTCGTCGTCACCACTAAGGGTATACACATTGACCCAGACAAGGTAAAAGCGATAAATGAATTGCAACCCCCGAGGAATCTAAGAGAACTCAGAGGATTGCAAGGGCGTTTAGCTTACATCAGGCGGTTCATCTCGAATCTTTCCGGGAAGTGCCAACCATTTTCTAAGCTAAACAAGAAGGGCGTGTCATTTATTTGGGATGACGCTTGCCAAAAAGCATTTGAAGATATCAAAGCATATCTGATGAATCCCCCTGTTCTTGTCGCACCAAAATCAGGTAAACCGTTCTTGATCTACATCAAGGCGATGAACCATTCGGTCAGTGCTTTGTTAGCACAGGACGATGATAATGGTCATGAACAGGCAGTCTATTATCTAAGTCGGACCTTGATAGGCGCCGAGTCTCGATACCCGATGATCGAGAAAGAATGTCTCGCATTGGTGTTCTTGGTACAGAAGATGCGACATTACTTGGTTGGCCAGACGATTTACGTCATCGCTAATGTTAATCCGGTACGGGTATTCATGACTCAACCGGGTTCGATGAATTGGCGGTTAGCAAAGTGGGCCCTTCTCTTGTCCCAATATGATTTGCACTTCAAACAGCAGAAGTCAGTCAAAGGACAAGCAATTTGTGATCTTCTGGCGGCAAGTCCGACAACAGATACGGTTGAAGTGTATGATGACTTGCCAGACGAAACCCACGAGGTTAACACCACATCACACCAACAAGTATGGAAATTATACTTTGATGGTGCTTCGAGAGCAGTTAATAAGGTAGTAACCCCTGGATGTCCTAAAGTCACCTCGGAGTTGGAGTGGTCTTAGTTTCCCCAGGGAAACACGTGATGCCTCGAGCTTATTCACTGACGAACCCATGTTCCAATAACATAGCCGAGTACAATGCGCTCATCATTGGACTCAGTTTCGCCAAGGAGCTGGGGGTCGAATATCTCGAAGCCTTTGGAGATTCTCAATTGATCGTCAACCAAGTTCGTGGAGAGTATGAGGTCAGGAACCCAGACCTGATTTCGTACCACCAGGAGGCCGTCAGAATGGCAGATTCTTTTGAAGAATTCTATATCGAATATATCCCGCGTCTCCAGAACGCTTATGCGGACGCATTGGCAGCCCTAGCCGTATCACTCGTGCAACCGCCCGAAACTGAACTGCTAGTCACAGTAAGATCACACCAACTCTGCATACCCATATAAGATATGGAGGTTGAAGAGGAGGATGATAAAAACGAGAACGCCAAAGAAGTGAACTCAACCCAAATCGGGTCTGAGTCCCGAGATTGGCGTTTTCCCATTATTGATTACGTCCAATACGGCATTTTACCAGAGGACGCAAAAGAAAAAGAATCTATTCGCCGAAGAGCTCCGTGGTTCTTTTACAATACCGAGACCCGTACGCTATATCGCCGGGGGTATGATGATTTGCTTCTCCGATGCCTTTCGAACGAAGAAGCAAAAGAAGTTCTTAAGGAAGCACATGAAGGAGAATGCGGTGCGCATTAGCCTGGTCCCAAGCTGTATGATCGAATCAGAAGAATGGGATATTTCTGGCCAACAATGGTTCGTGACGCGATCGAGTACGCCCGAGAATGTCATGCTTGTCAAGTGCATGCAAATTATATGCACCAACCTCCGGAGCGATTACACACATCAACCACGTCTTGGCCATTCGAGACATGGGGTATGGATATTGTCGGTCCTATCTTTCCTCCTTCAGTCAAAGGTGATCGATTTATTCTCGCTATCACCGACTACTTTTCAAAGTGGGCTGAAGCCATTCCGCTCAAAGAAGTAAAGACGAACAACGTCATCAACTTCATCAAGCATCATGTCATATACCGACACGACGTGCCGATACGGATCGTCCATGACAACGGTCCGCAATTCATAAGCAACGCTTTTATCAGGTTCTGTGACAAGTTCAAGATTCAAGATGTTTCCTCAACAGCTTATTATCCCGCTGCGAACGGATTAGCCGAGGCTTTCAACAAGACGATCATCAAGATCCTGTCAAAGCTTGTGAAGACCAATAAGCGAGATTGGGACAATAAACTCGGCGAAGCGCTCTGGGCTTATCGCACCACAATATGCACTCCTACAGGAGCCACTCCATATTCTCTGGTGTACGGATGTGAAGCTGTGCTACCGTTAGAGATTCAAATCCCCTCCCTTCGGATCGCTCTCGCAACTGAGATGATGACCGAAGAGCAGCATCAAAAACGTCTTGAGGAACTCGAAAGGCTGGACGAAAAGCGCTTGGAAGCTCAACAACACATCGAGTTCTATCAAGCCAAAATATCCAGAGCCTTTGACAAAAGGGTTCGCCAAAGAAGCTTCAAGGAAGGAGATCTGGTCCTCGCTGCTCACCGACCAATAATCCTCACCTCCAAGAAGAAAGGTAAATTCGAACCCAAGTGGGAAGGACCGTTTGTGATAGACACAGTCTATTCAAACGGTGCTTACCGCCTAATTTCTTTAGAGGGTGACAGGCAATTAATGCCAATAAATGGGAAGTTTTTGAAAAAGTACTATCCCTAGTACGTTCAGGACAACTCATTTATCGGGAAGTTCCTCGAAGTATATTACACTCGATATTCTAGAGGATAACCCAATTTCATTTTCACCACCAAAATCCCTCACTGATCAATTTCAATTGACAGTGAGTCCACCAAAAAAGGTCTACTCTCAGTTCGGAGTCCCCTTTCGATAAACGAAAGAGCTCCATTTCTTTCTCTTTGGTTCAAACTTTTCATGGTTATAACCGAAGTAGAAATTTCACTTCGATAAACGAAGAATTCTTCTTTCGATCAGATAAACGAAGAATTCTTCTTTACCCGTAGAAAAAGATACCAGAGCCAGACTCTGGGGACTTTTATCCCGATGCCTAAGTAGGGATAAGCCAACGTCTAATACACGTTGCTGGGTAGCCTATTCCCATGACAATGACGAAGTCTACATATTCGAAGTTGTAGCACAAAGTCTAAGGGAGTTCATTCCTTTAGCACAACGTCACATGCGGAACGGATTAAGATAATCTGCATGTAAGCCCGACTCAAATGGTAATCGGTAAGAGCACATCAAATCCGTTAAAGGCTGAGGATTTGCCAAAAATCCTAAGTCAACGTCTCATACACGTTGCTGTTTAGTCTTTTCACAGGAGAAAGACGAAGTCTACGTATTCAATATCGTAGCACTAAAAGAGTTAACTCTTTTAGCTTAACGTCACGTGCGGAACGGATTTAGACAATCCGCACGCTAGCCCGACTCAAACGGTAGTCGGTAAAGGCTAATCAAATCCGTTGAAGGCTGGGGGTTAGCCAAAAATCCTAAAGTTAACACCTAACACGTGTCGCCGGGTAGCCTATTCCTGTAACAATGGCCAAGTCTATGTATTCGACATCATAGCACGAAGTCTCAGAGAATTCAATCTCTGAGCACAACGTTACATGCGAGCGGATTTAAACAATTCGCATGCTAGCCCGACTCAAACGGTAGTCGGTAAAGGCTCATCAAACCCGTTGATGGCTGAGGGTTTGCCAAAAATCCTATGAGTATTATGGTTAACATTTCAAACGGAATGACGAATCATAATAAAAATAAAGATGAAAACCAGTGTCACTAACAGAGTCAAAAGTCAAAGTACACAGTAAACAAAATCATACATCAAGCCCGTGGCTAAAAATCCGCTGGCTGAGCTTAGACAGCTTATCATCATAAGCTAGACTAAGCTCAGCTCTAATGGACTCCTCGGTAGCAGCAGAGGTCTTCGCAGCAGCCTCCACGGTCTCGGCTAGCTTCTGCTTCAAGGACTTCAACTCATCAGACAAAGCCGTACAGGTCTACTGATCCTGTGCCTTCGTCATCTGAAGAATCCCGAAAGTCTCCTTTTCTTCGCGGAGTTCCCTTTCAAGCCGGTCTATCTTGGTTTCACAAGAGATAAGAGAAGAATCGAGCTCGGCAAGTGAAGATAATCTGGTAGCAAGGCCGGTCTCAACTCGAGCTACTCGATCTCGCCGCGTCTGAATCTCAAACTCAGCAAGAATCTGAGTCTCGCGCAGTGACTGTAAACGGGTCTCCAGCTCAGCAGCGACAAATGAAGAGGCACCGGTATCTCGAAGCTCACGAAATATCTGAAGCTCCTGCTCTAGGCAGTCGAGATCGTCAACTATGGCCTTCGCCAAATCTGGATATCCTGCTTCCCTTATCAAATTAACTCTGGAATTAAGGAGAGGTTTAAACTGGTGAAGTGAAAGTCCACCGTGGAAGAGCTTGCCAATCATAGCATTCACAAAGGAGAAGAAGGAGCGAACTTCTATGCAGATGACAACCTTGTCGGGATCGTCGTCAGATAACAACTCCTTCACTAGGACATGAAGACGAGAAGAACGCCCTACACAAAAAAGGGAGAAGTCCGTTAAAAGTCTTAATGAAAAAAAAAAGAACATCGCTCCTCAATGAGTTGACTTATACCTTCTTCCCCTTGAGCCGCTGGGGGTGGTGAAGGTGTAACGGCTGCAGGTGCATTAACTGGTGTAGTTGGTCTCACAACCGGCTCAACAGGGTCCTTCTCAGCAAAAGCTCCTGTCAAATTCAAAACGGAATTCACAAAGGCATTACATTATAGCTGTACTAGTCAAGATTGGCTAGTCCTATAATCAACTCAGAAGGAGGCACATACCTTCAAAGGAACCATCCTCAGGATTGTTAGCGAAGGTGGACTCGGAAAACATATCCCCAGGTAACTGATCATCGATCTGAGGAGAGCTATATATGTAGTGCATCATAGGAGTGTCCGCAAATAGGCTTCCCTCGTCAAAGTCATCAATTGAGAAGTCTGACACAAGAGAATGTAAATGTCAAAGAAGAATGAAGAGACTACAACCAATAAAGAGGAGTTACCTTGCACGGGTGCATTAGCCTCTTCATTTCCAGGATCCGCGTTCGTCTCCTGCAAGTCATCTGAAGGAGCAAGAGTGTCAGTAGCTTCTGTAGGCTTCTCTACATGGGGTAGTGGGTCGGACTCATCGGGAGATACGGGAATGGGATCGAGACTCATCTCTTTCTCTCCACGCACTCCTATATAAAGATGGAAAAGCATGAGTCAATGTTCTGAATAACCAAGAGAATGGTTCATAGGGTAGACGTTACCTCCATCACTAGCAGGATCGTCACCAGCCAGGTCCATATCGGAAGCTCGGGAGGTTACACGAGGTTTGCGGGCTAATCTCTTCCGCCTAGTAGTGGGGATCGAAGGTCTCGCCTGAGGAGGACGGAACTCTTCATCTTGATCAACTGTGGTCCCTGAAACATCAAACCATAATCAGTTTCAATATTTCTGGAAGATAGAAGGAAAAGATGAATCGCAAACCTCGCTCGGAAGAGTCTTCATAATTTTCAGGGTCTCCGCCTGAAACCTCGTTTGCAGAATGAAAGGTCCTCTGTCCCTCTTCATCAAGCCGACGAGTCTTGTTTCGCGTCCTCTGTGCCCGAGCGTTCTCCCGAATCCTAAGGGAATCAATCTGAGAAGCCTCCTCAGCCTCTATCTCTACAATCGGCTTCACGGGGACAGTCTTGTTCGCTGCTAGCAACCATTTGCAGCTTAAGAAGGTAAGGTTCAACTGCCGATCAATACTCGGGAGACTGAATTTGGCACCAGTGCAGCCGGTCACGGTCCACAACCATGCACGAAGACCGTCTACTAAGCCACTATGGGTCCGAAGCTGCTGACGAGGATTCCCGACGTAAAGCTGATCATAGCCAAACTGGCGAGCGAATCGGCAGGGTAGATACGGCTCTATGAAGCACTGATCCCTCACCCGGAAAGTCAGATAGCCGGGCCTAATGTTCACCAGCCAGTTGAAGCAGCCAATGTCTAAGTGGGTTCGATACTCTCTCGACCTCTCCTCATCTATCAAACACTCGCCGTATCGACCGGAGAACTACGGAAAACAAGTGGAAAATGCCCAACACTTATGGACCTACAGCTGCTGTCTGACATCAGAAAATCCACATCCCTCCCACCTACCATTCTCAAGCAACTGTAACAGGGGGACAGAGTGGTCTGTAGCATTCGGCACCGACATCATATCTGAGTGATGAAGGACGAACCAAGCCATCAAATAGGCGTACGGGAGCTCCACCTTGAGAGTGGGAATCCGACCTAGCAAATCAGTCTCCTTCCGTGTGAAGGCACTGGAAAGCTGCCGAAGTCCCCGGTGAATATTAGCCACCATCACCGGAAGAAGTGAGAGTTCTTTCTTATAGGCAAGCTGAACTGCTGGGTAGAGTACCTCCAAAGGCAAGGCGTCGCCAGACTGGTATGGAACCACGCACTTCTTCAACCAGATAGCAAGAAAGCCGGCAAGAAGAGTCATCAGTCGAATCGGTGCGGTAGCATCCCACAAGAATGACTGGAACTTGGTCTTCGCGGGAAAGCCACCCTCAGGACTGCTAATGGTGTAAGAGTGAGCGTCAATTTTCTTCAGTAGACTGTTCACCTCTGAAGGAGTAAGTGGGGCCAACTCACAAATATCCTCGCCAGAGCTGCTCTCCAAATTCTTGAACAAGTAGTTCGCAAATTGCTTCAGACTCACACATACCTTGGTCCTCTTGGCTAAAGGCTCAGACTGCACCAAAGCGATGTGGTAATGACAAGTGAGGTCCCATAGAGTCTCGTAACGGTCGGGCATGCGATCCTTCAGCTGACTCAACTCATGACTAGAAGAGAAATACTCCTGATACAACATCTGTCCCATGGGCAAGCCAGAAATCCTGTGCATCTCATGGAGGGCCAGACCCAACTCCCCTTGCCGGGTCAGAAAAGTGTTCGAATCTGGATTATAGAGCTCGAACAAAGTGCAGAAGTGCCTCGCGCTGACCGGCAAGCCGTACATGGTGGCACGGATAGCTGCATATAAGCCACAAGCATGCAACTCCTCGCCCCATCGGCTCAAGACATATGTCGTCATGCGGGTCCACCAAAACTTGTCCAGAGAATGGACCCAACCATAAAACCTGTGACGAGTAGCGGGCATCTCACGTCCGAGGGCAGCAAGACGGTTCCTCAAAGTAGAAGAGGTGGCGAGGAGCTCGTTACGTGGCGGCGCATCTAATCCCACCACTCCGGGATGCAGTCCAGTGATATGACTCCTGCTCGAGCCAGGAACTGCCTGATGTGTGACATAACCGCAATGGACGCTCTCATGATCCTCAGTCAAACGCCACGACATCTCCCGCGTCACGGCCTGACGCCTGAGCTCAGTCAACGAGCGATGTCGAGGAATCTCCGGCAAGTATATGAAGCCATTGCCGGTCTTGTGAAGCCACTGCTCAGCATCAATGAATACGGCTTCTGGGTCATCGACAGAATCACCAAACAGGAAGTCGCTCTTCCGAAGAGGCTGAGTAGAGCTGGCGTCCTTCACAAAAGGCGCATCTGTGATCAGCTGATGAATAGCCCGATGACCACCTTCCCTCACCACTTGGGTAACCTCAGTCGACGTGCCCGAAGCAAACTGAGGAGTAACTGGAATAGGGGAAGGATCGTCGGAGGTCGAGTAATACTCGCCACGACGCCCATATACTGCGTGGGATGAGAACGATCCAGAAGGGTACCCCACTGCAAAATAGACAGTTAAACACTGGTTAGTCTCGATTATAAAAGGAAATTGAACTCATCTTACAAATAGTTAAGATAGAGTCATTGCCTTATAAAGGGTGAGACGATTTGGCCACATTGTGCAATCACAACACAGGGTATGTCGACAACATATCCCTGCCTTATAAAGCGCAATGTAGCGTCAAATCGCCCCCTTTAATTTTGAGATATGGTTTTGACCAAGCAAAACATATCTTTGAAGCGTCGATCCTCACCAAGGAGAATCAAGGCTCTTCCCGATTGCCTCGCCAAGGAGAACAACGTGGCGTAAAATGGACCAATTTGCAAATTTTCAAGAAAAGAGGGGTTAATTTACAAAATTCCCAAATATGACAAAAGCGTCGATCCTCACCAAGAAGAATCAATGCTCTTCCCGATTGCCTCGCCAAGGAGAACAACGTGGGGTAAAAGGACTAATTTGCAAATTTCCAAGAAAATATGGACTAATTTGTAAATTTCCAAATACCGCCAAAAATAGCTCACCAGCATAAGAAGGAGTCGCGCCATCGGCCGACATAGCAGGGGAACGACCTCTCGAAGCACGCGACATGACGAACTGCAAAATAAATTAAGAGGTCAGATCTAGAAAAAAAAGATCACTTTTTTTATCAGATCTACCCCCCTGAAAGAGAAGCTCGAGGCGTCAAATCACACCCTCAACCCTCACATATGATCCCACAAATGCATAAATTGAATTGAGCATGAAAAAGATCAAAATTGTGGAGGATTTACCTAAAGAAAGGCTCGAGATCCAATAAAGAGGAGACCTTTTAGGAAACTTTCACCACGTGCTCGAGGGGCCTGAGAGGAATTCTAAAAAATGGTTCTTCGAGGGA
>BQKN01065085.1:95326-121613 GCA_022839385.1 Asparagus kiusianus
CTATTGAAAAATATTTACATCAACATGTCTTAAAAAATATTTTCTACTTTGAATTACAAATCTTAGTTAGAACTATAGTGAAGTATATTACCTTAGGATATCTTATGTTGAGTCATGGAGATAGTATAAAGTTTTCTAGGATTCATGTATAGAGTCCGCTAAGAATTCTTAGATTAAGTGAGGCCGTAATATGCGTAATTCAAAAGTTTGAGAATTTTGTTTATACTCACCTTACTTTGATTATAATGTATTTCCAGAATACTATGTGATATGTTTTTTCCTATTGTTATATGTTAAGTTATTTATGCTCGTGGTCTCATGTACTATATCTAATAAGCTCTCCTCTTGAACTTTTAGATATCAGCATGAGGAGGTGGTTGGGTAGATCGCGTACTTAGGGAGCTGGGCAAACTAAGCTAAAGCCCAAGTGTAGCAGACTCCATAGTATTTGATCGACCTCATAGCACCAATTTCTGCCAGGCTGGAAGCACTCGAAGGGCAAGTGGCGAATCAGGCTCCACCAGTGAAACCACCTCCAGTGGTACCGCCACCAGCAACAAATGTGCCTATTGTAGAGGAGTTGCTTGTAGTTACACCACAACCAGTTATTGATAGAGCTATAGAGCAGGAGACTTGGCTTCATTTGGTAGAGAGATATTAGAAGATGAGAGCACCATAATTTCAGGGCACGTCGGATTCACTTGCAACCCTTAAGTGGAAGGAAGATGTGGGGAGTATTCTAGATATGTTTAATATCGACCTAGTCCAGAAACAGAGATTAGCAGCTTTCAGCCTCAAGGGCGATGCCGGAGGGTGCAATTCACAGCAAAGCAGCATATGACACTTACATTGGAGGATTTCATCTACTTTTTCAACAAGCAGTATGTATCACCAACGAGAAAGGCCGGGAAAGAGTTAGAGCTAGCCCAATTGGAGCAGGGAGACATGTTAGTAGCAGATTACAAGAGTAAGTTTGTGGGAGTACTCACATTTATAGGGATGTAGTAGATAGGGGAGCGTTAGGTTCAAATGTTTTTGATGGGACTTTGCTCGAGCTTACGTCACTATCTTGTGTCGCGACGATTTCACTCAGTGCGAGAGGTTGCCGATGCCGCCATCTCACAGGAGACCGAGATCGTCATATTCTAGAAGGGCAAGGATGGAAGCTCTAAAGCAGGGTAGTTCGGAGATAAGGGCAAGGGAAAGAGATTATTTTTAGGACCCGGAGGACCCCAGCAGCAAGGTCCCCATAAGAAGGGACCTCAGCGACCAGAGAGCACCACAACAACGTAAATTTCAGGGTGCTTGCTAATTATCTTCAGATCGGTGAAAAGACAACAGAGTGTTGCGGTGCATCAGTAGGAGGCCAGCAGGGCAAGGGTCAGGTTAAGCCCCAGAGCCGAGTTCAGGGCTAGCAGCCGAGACTAGAGGTACCGCCAGCAGTTCCGAGGATTAAGGGACATGTCTGTGCTATTCAGGAGTAGCCTCGGGGACAGATAGTTCCATATACCCTTGATCCTTCAGTTTAGTAGTTCAAAGCTTTGAGCCGAGTTTATGTAGTCGTACCTCATGAATATTGTGCGAGTGGGGCCGTAGTGGAAGGTATGTTCCTTGTTAACTCCTTCCCAGCCCGTGTTCTCTTTGATTCAGGAGCTTCATATTCTTTCATCACCTATGTTTTCATGAATAGACTTTAGTTAGTTGTATATCCTCTAGACGTACCCTTATCAGTGTCTAATTCTTTGGGTGAGGTTCCTCTATTAGAGAGTATCTGTAGGAGATGTATCATCAGCTCATAGTCGATTTGATCGTCTTTTGCATGTTCGAGTTTGATATTATCCTTGGTATGGATTGGCTATCTTCCTATCATATCAGTATTGACTATTTTCCAAAACAGTTAGTTTGCCAGCGTCTGATAGGACTGAGTTGGTTGTAGCAACCTCACAGGGCAACCAGTTTGCGGAGTCATTTTAGGCATACATCAAGGATGTGTTGTTACTGGATCAAGGTGTCGATTTTTTGTGCGAGACCAGAGTAGTCTCAGAGTATCAGGATGTCTTTCAGGACATACCAAGATTGCCTCCACTAAGAGAGGTAGAGTTCTGCATCGAGTTGTAGCCGGGCACAACACTGATATCCCGTATATCTTATCGTATGGCACCTGCTGAGATGAGGGAGTTACAGATTCAGTTAGAAGAGCTCATTTCTGAGGGTTTTTCATAGGAGTCATTCACTATGGGGAGCACAGGTCCTTTTCGTGAAGAAGAAGGATGCAGCCTTCATTTATGTATCGATTATCATGAGTTGAATAAGGTCACCATCCAGAACAGGTATCCACTACCGAGGATTGATGACTTATTTGACCAGTTACAGGGAGCATAGTGTTTCTCTAAGATTGATCTTTGATCTGGCTATCATCAGTTGTGTGTACAAGAGATGGATATTTCCAAGACCATATTTTAACTCGGTATGTGTCTTTTGAATTTCTTGTCATGCTATTTAAGCTAACCAATGCACCCACAATATTCATGGATTTGATGAATCGTGTTTTCCGTTCATACTTAGACCAGTTTGTGATTGTTTTCATCAATGACATCCTCATTTACTCAAGATCAGAGGCCGAACACGAGCAACATCTTCATTTGGCATTACAGACTTTGCGAGAACACCAATTGTACGCGAATTTTAGCAAATGTGAGTTTTGGCTTTTAGAAGTCAGATTTTTAGGTCACGTCATTAGCAAGGAGGTTATTACAGTTGATCCAGCTAAAGTCAAGGTAGTTCTTGATTGAGAGCCATCAAAGATCGTTACAGAGATTCGTAGCTTTTTGGGGCTTGTTGGTTACTACCAGAAATTCATTCAAGATTTTTCCAAGATTGCGACCCCACTGAAACACCTTATGAAGAAGGGTGTTCAGTTTGTTTGGGGCCCAGAATGTCAGAAAGCCTTTGAGACTTTGAAGGCAAAGTTGACTACAGCACCAGTGTTGATTATTCTGAGCAATGACAAGACTTTGTTATCTACACGGATGCATCATTATCGGGTCTGGGAGGTGTTTTAATGCAGACTCAGAGAGTAGTTGCTTACATCTCACGACGGTTGAGGACTCGTGAATAGAATTATCCCACTCACGATCTGGAGTTGGCAGTGGTGGTCTTTGCACTTAAATTGTAGAGGAATTACCTTTGTAGAGTTCAATTTGATCTGTTTATAGACCATCATAGTCTGAAACACCTCTTCTTTCAGAAGGAACTCAACCAAAGGCAATGGTGATGGGTTGAGTTCATCAAGGATTACGAGTTCGCACTTTAGTATCATCTGAGGAAGGTGAACACCATAGCAGATGCTTTGAGTAGGAAGCATCGTCACAAACTTGCAGCTTTGAGGTGTTCGTTGTATAGAGATATTCTTACCCTCAGTCAGCTTGACTTCAGACAAGAGATTGGCAGATGTAGTGCATTTTTGGGCACGTAGCCGTACAGCCATCGTGGATTGATAGAGTGGTTAGTGTTCAATTAGAGGACTCTTGTATTCAAACTCGAAAGGGGGAAATTTTCAAAGAGCCCAAGGCAGATTAGACCATTAGATCAGATAGGGGCCTTCGAATGAAAGGTCGGCTAGTAGTGCTAGATAATCCGTAGTTGAAGAAGGATCTATTTGATGAGGCACACCGTACCATATACACTATGAATCCAGGCACAACCAATATGTATAAGGATTCGAAGAGACATTTTTTGGTAGAGCGACATGCGTAGGAATGTTACGGAGTATGTAGCTAAATGCTTTACCTGTCAGCAGGTGAAGGCAGAACATTAGAGACCTGCAGGTACCCTACAGCCATTACCCATTCTTAAGTGGAAATAGGAAGATATTTTAATGGATTTCATTGTGGGATTGCCGAGGTCTATCAGAAGGAATGATTCCATTTGGGTGATTGTTGATCGATTGACGAAGTCAGCACACTTCTTACAAGTCAAGACAACTCATATGGCAGAGACCTATGCGAGAATTTTCATTCGGGAGACAGTACGGTTGTATGGTGCTCCAGAGACAAATGTGTGGGATCATGGATTAGTTTTCACATCGCACTTCTGGAAGAGCTTCCGAAATTCTTTCGGTAGCCAGCTAGTTTATAACAGCGTTTTCCACCCGCAGATGGTCAAACGGAAAGAGTTAACCAAGTGTTGGAAGACAAGCTTCGAGCATGTGTGTTAGATTTCCAAGGTAGTTTGGAAGATTATATACTATTAATTGAGTTTGGCTACAATAATAGTTGTCAATCCACTATTGGTATGGCTCCTTATGAAGCATTGTAGGGAGACCTTGTAGATCTCTAATTTGTTAGGCAGAGCTGAGATAGATTGTTACTTGGACGAGATCTGGTTAGACAATTTTCAGAGAAGATAACATTGATTAAAAAGCATATTCTTACAGCACAAAGTCGGCAAAAGAGTTATGCGGATCATAGGCGACACGACCATTAGAGTTTCATGTAGGAGACTATGTCTTGTTGAAGGTATCACCTATGAAGGGTGTTAAATAGTTTGGCAGATGGAGAAAGCTTAGCCCAAGATATATTGGTCCGTTCCAGATTATGGAACGTGTTAGAGCCATCTCGTATCGACTAGATCTTCCAGCATCGATGTCGTGTGTGCATGATGTCTTTCATGTTTCGATGCTCAAGAAGCACTTACATGATGAGGTGTAGCAGAGAGTGTTTAATGTAGCAGATTTTGAGCTTCATGCGGATTTAACTATGGTTGAGACCCCAGTTCACATTCTTGCTAGGGAGGATAAGAAGCTTCGAAATAAAGTGATCCCATTAGTTAAAGTCTATTGGAACCGGAAGGGAGCTGAGGAAGCTTCTTAGGGGCGTGAGGAGGATATGCGTCGTGACTACCCACACCTGTTCGAGCAGGTATAGTGATTAAATATGGTATTGTTTATGTTAATATTACCTATATAGCCACATTTACACTTCATGCTGGAATGTGGGTATTAACACTTAGCTTCTAATCATTCAAAACATATGGTATATACATAGGGGGTTAATTGTTTGAATTTTTTACCTGATGTACTAGTCCCATGTAATTAGAAGTTAAGTGGGAGTATTTATATTCCAGATGTTAAGTGTAAATATTGCGTATATGACACATATTTTGTGATTTATAATTACCAAAATTTGAGGACAAAATTCTTTTTAAGGAGGGGTGAATGTAAAACCCCGTAAATTTTAAAATATTATGAAAAATAGTATTAAATGATTTTTTATTATGGTTGATATCATTCTAAGATGAATGAGTATGTTTGAAGTCGATTTAAGATTGAGTACATACATATGAGTCTTAATATATAAGTGTAAACATGCGTGTATGCATGAATTAGTCAACAGAAAATATTATATTGGTCAGTCGACTAATACCAAGTTATCGGATGACTGATGGTCTCTGATTGGTTGACCGATTCTTGGCATCAGTCGACCGATGGGTGCACGAACCTGGGTTTCAGGTCGGGTCAGTTTTGAGCCCGTTTGATCACACACCTATATGTATATATTCTAAACTCGATTTTTCTCCTCTTTTCTTCTATATTTCCTACGTTGATTAGTAGTCACACCCCCTCAAAAACCCTAGAGTTGTCTCTTGTGAATTTTGAGAACTTTGAGGAGCAAAAACATAGAGGAGGGTGAGATCGTCCGCTTTTGTTGAAGGAGGATCGTGTCTCTCATGTGCGTGGAGTCTCAGCACGAATTTTTAGGTGAGTTTCATCTCCTCCAAACTCATCTCCTATTTTACTTGGTTTTATTGGATTTTAAAAATGTAGTTTATGTATAAAGATCACTCTTTTAAATTGTATAATATAAAGATTTGATCTTTTTGATTTATAAAGGTTATGAGACGAATTCTAGAGTTGGATTTTTGTTTTTAAGTAAATTAAACACAAGTTTTACTAAATTTAATTGTTTTCACGATTATTTTATAAACATGATCATGCTAGGGTTGTTAGAACCCCCTCAAATTAATGGGTCCTATTTTCGTGTGGCAAAGTGAACCCTAATCATGTTAAATAAGTTTTTATTCATGTATTTATTCTAAAATTTTTTGACTTTGATTATTTGTAAACAAACCTAGAAACTTTGTTTCGACACCAGCATCAGTTGACTGATCAAGAAGATCAGTCGACTGAACTAGTTTCAAGAGATTATCGTTTGTACTGGTCGGTCGACTGATAGAAGCAATCAGTCGACCGATTAAGGCTATCTTTTGCGCACGTTCGTGCACATTACCGATCGGTTGACTGAATGAGATAATCGGTCGACTAATTTAGACTATATTATATATGTTGTTTCTTTTCCATTTGCTTTTGGTCGTGAACACGATGTACTAGTCACACGTCGATGAACGTGCGTTGTTTACGAGAGGACACATATTGAACTTGATCTCACACTAGCGTTTGGAGGTGCTTGAGTGGGGTTAGTTGGTATCCCGCAATGAGACTGTAGATCGACTACACTCAGAGTGCTTTAGTTGGTATACTACAATGAGACCGCAGTAGACTACACTCTGTTATGCATCATTGTTTCCAGAATAGGTTGATATGCCTATTTACGCAGGGCGATTGAGTAAGATAATGAGCCACAGGATATTGCGAGCGTCTTACTCAGCATCATTATTTTTCTTATAGAGAATCACATAAATTTGTATTTATGCTCCCATGATATCTACCTTGAGCATAGGGTATAAAACTAAGGTTGTCGTACATGATGTATACTATATGAGATTCATTTACCAGATTTTGATCCTTGTTACTGTGCCACTTACCCAAGGGTAGTGTGAGGTATTTTGACATGACTTGGTTTGGATGAGGCTTGGTAATATATTGCTTTTATTGATTATAGTATTCATAGGATCTTAGAGTTGGGATTTAGCGATTCATAATTTGAGAAACATGGGTATATACATGAGGGTTTTCTTGTTTGGATTATTTCACTCGACGTACTCATTCTCACGTTGTGGATTTCTAAATCTTAATTCCTCTTAGTTTAGTATAGATGATTTATATATCTATATATACTTAAATGTATTTTTGTACTCCTAACCCCTTCCCCCTAGGAACGATGAAGATGTTCTCGCTAGTGCTTTGACGCTCAAAATTTTTCCTCTTTTCAGGCAGTGAGTCAGGCGTCCGTAGAGTTGCAGTTTGACGGAGATGCAGTTTAGCTCGTCATCATTTATTTACTAGATATTTAGTGCTCCACAATTGATATTTATAAGTTTAGTTGTTTTTGGAGATGTATTTCCTGTTGAAGGCAGAGTTCCTTGATATTCAAAGATTTATTACTTTATTTTAGATTGTCAGATATACTTCTTTGTTTCTGACGGAACACATTTATATTTATTATTGGATCATCTCTATATGGTGTTCCTTGCATTATTATCTTTATCCTATCTGCTTTGTACCTACACTTGATCATTGTTTGACTTCTACTAGAAAGATATTACCATGATGGTGAAACATGTTATTGCATAGTGTTAGGTGCATGGCAGGTTTAACATCATTGGGTTTACCTTAGACTACAGCCGTGTGTGGTACCAGGAACATCATAATTTAATACTAAACAAATAATTTTTAGTATTTGACTTATAAATGAATAGAATTTAACAAAAGTTACATTTGATTCAGTTGATTATTAACTATTCGATAACTTTTTATATTTTAGTCCTATGAATTAAACTTATTACAAATATTACCTATCTAAATTTTTATTTACAATTATTACCCCATATAAATACTTAAGTTGATGGAGTCGTAGAATCTAGGGCTTTGTCTTGTTTTATTTTTCCGCCTCCACTCTCCCGAACTCATTGTCGCTCACACACACACACACACACACACACACACACTCTCTCTCTCTCTCTCTCTCTCTCTCTCTCTCTCTCTCTCTATCTTAAACTCCGCCAGCTGAACCTTTACTCAAGTGCCACCAATCTTCCCATTGTCGGGAGATCTTTCCCTCACCGGCAGATCGAGAGCTCTCACTCAAGCTCTGGACTCTTCCCCTTCGTCAGTGGACTCAAGCTCTACTCTCTTCCTTCTCGCCAACTGATCCTTCACACTCTCTTGTAGTCTCCCTTGGCCTTTGTTGATTTACCCCTTTGGCCTCGAGTTTTGAATGTCTCGGTCTCTTCCCTCTCGATCCTTCCTTGAATCTTGACTCTTCATCTCCAAATCGAGTTTTTATCAGCATTTTAGTCACCTCGGCTTTACCATCGGGGTTTTCATCCGTTGCTACCCCCTAAACCTGACGAAACTCCACCGGCTTCACCTCTAACTCCCTAACCTATGACCCCTTCATC
This sequence comes from Asparagus kiusianus, assembly GCA_022839385.1. Classification (NCBI taxonomy): domain Eukaryota; kingdom Viridiplantae; phylum Streptophyta; class Magnoliopsida; order Asparagales; family Asparagaceae; genus Asparagus; species Asparagus kiusianus. The sequence goes on from BQKN01065085.1 coordinate 103,685, forward strand.
AAAATGTAAGTTGAAGCTTAAAGTTACAATTTTTTTAAATTTTGATCAGAGATTGATTTATCCATTTGTGTAATGATTTATCTACAAGTATAAACTGATCCCCCTAGTTTCATAATGAAGGGAGCCACCGAAATATTCACTAGTAATCTACCTAACAACCAAAGTAATATAATGTCTTAGTTTTGGTTGTGATAAGGCAAACAACATGAATATAAAATGATAATAAAATTATCAATGGTAAGTGTAGGCGTATAAAATTGCCTATAGGTCCCTTCGCACAGTTCGACACGAGGAATCGACAAATCAATGAACCATCGAGTGACGAGGCGACGAGGTCAACAAATTGCACGCGATCAACAGAATGCATTCGCGTGCGGAATCAATCCAACGGTTCGGGGAGTCAATGAGTCGTCCAACCAAGAACGGACTCGGATGAATCGCGATCGAATCAAGATCAGCTTCGGACTCGAACTCAGAACTGGATTTACTGCCAAATCGGGAATCAAGTCAACAAATCGATTCCAGACCAAGTCAACCACAAACCCGAATCACGGACAAAGCAACAACCGAACGACGGAACCCAAAACACCCGGGGGGACTCGGCCGAAACCGAGCCACCCTAGGGTGGCTCGGCCAAGGCCGAGCCACCTCAGGGTGGCTCGGCATGAGCCGAGCCACCTTGAGGTGGCCAGCCACCCTTGGCCCAGAGCATAGTTTCGTTTGCCTATAAATAGGCTAGGGCGTTGTTCATTTGAGGGTTGGATTTTGGAGAGAGGCGAAGCCCTGCAGGATTCGAAGCTCAGATCTAAAAAAAAGATTCATGCTTTGGGACTTCGAGGACTTGCTCATCCAGATCTGGTGCTCGGCGATCGTCAACGCCAAATAAGGCAGGAGTTCAAGAGGACCGGATCTCAGATCTACATTGTTATACTCCGGATCAAAGCTTGGCCTTTGATCCCGAGATTCGAGCGATTGTTTCCTTGGTGAAACAATCCCTCCGGCTATTATTTCCTTGGTGAAATAATACCCGTTATACTGCGTAGATTCGACCGGATCTAGATCTCGTGGTGGTCCACGGATAAACCCCGGCGCAGGCAAACAACCCACGCAAGCGAGCGACCGCAAAACAGGAGCTCGCGATTTGTTCGACAAACAAGGAAACAAATTTGTAATTTTCATTTCTTTTTATTTGATTTTTGTTATAACCGGATCTTATAAAAAGACCGGATCTTTGTAATCGATAAACTGTTACAAGAGTATACAATGGACTCAATGATGAAAGCTACAAATTTTCCCGCGAACAATCTGGCGACCACAGTGGGAGCCACCGATCTCGCTGCCGAGATCGTTGCGTCGCAGCCGCGGATCCCGATCCCGGTCGAGGAGGAGGTCGAATACGAGTTCGACCTGCAGAAGTTCGAGGAGTACTTATCGTCCTCGTCCGGATCAACCTCCCCCCGCAAGTCCAAAAACCTCTCCTCCAGGAGAAAAATTCGTTGGTATGAAGATGTCAAAAATACCAACGAAGATCTCGCCCCGTTTGATGCCAAAGTCGCATCGGGTGATATCCCTCCAATTTCCAACCAGGTCAAGCCGATTCCTGCCAATTCCTCCGTCACCAAAGGTGTGGTGACTCTCTCAAAGAGAGCCCGCCAAAGGTGACGTCAACGCTTGGCCCGAGAATTCGCAAAGGCTATGGAGTCAGTTTACGGGATCCGCTACAATACGGATCCGAAGAACAAGAGAGGCAAACAGCCTCAACAACCGATGAATGGCAACTTCTCCAAGCCGCCGACGAACGAATGGGTCCGCGTTAAACGGAACCGTTCGACATTGGAAGAGCGCATTCGCAAGCGCCGCGCGATGTCAGCGCAGCCACGAGCTCAAGTCCAAGAAGCCCGTAGGAAGCTGCAGAAGGAGGTGGCAAAGAAGCCGTCACCAACCCGCAAAGTCTAGAGGCCCAAGTCCGAAGTGGCGATTCAGGCCAAAGAGCAACCTTTGCAGCCTTCGAAGCAGGTTCAACCTTCGGCGAACCAAACGAAGTCGCCGACAATTCCCATGGCTACTCCGGGAGGTCACGCAGAATCATCCCGGAGAAAGAAGTATGTTTTGGAGCGCCTCGGCCCACTTCCCGATGGACGATGCAAAGCTCCAGTTCAAGAACGTTTGGGCCCGATGAAGAAGCCCCGAACGGGTCAACATGCTGGGGGTCGCCGTCATTCTCAGCATGACAAGGAGTTCAAAGCAGCTGCGCACGCTAATTTGCGCATTGAAGTCCAGGAGCCCGCTGAGAGCTCACGTCCACAAAGACAGGTTTCGAGGCGCGTAACTTTGACAGCCCAAAGAAAACAATTCACCCTCAGAAGGAAACGTTGTCGTCCGATGACGGTGACGTTATACCTGAGAGATCGTACCAACACACGATAGGTTGCTCCGACTTTCATACGGACGAGCTGTACTATCGTGCTGGTGGTACGAGCAGAGCCAGAAAGAGAAGTCCTCATAGGCTCGAAACTTAATGCCCCTGTTCCAAACTCATTCGGGCGGTATTGTCTGAATGTAACTGCATCAAGACGGTCCCCGAAAGAGTTTTGGTTTTCGAGAGGCTCAGCACTGAAACCCCAAAGCCAAGGCCCAGGCGTTTCCGACGAAGAAGAGCGGTGGTTGAAAACAGAGAATTTCCGAGGGTCACCGCTAATATGACCAGCAAAAGGACATCGACACGGGATGATCTCGAGTCGATTCTGAAAGCATCCCGCCGTCTAACCCGTCTGCTGTCCGGAGCCATTACACGAGGAACTTATGGTAGGGTTCGGATAAGACCACCTTCAGAAGATGAAGAATCGGATGCTTGCTCTGCGGTTGCGTCTGACAACACTGTATCCAGCGAAGGAGAACCCCGCGAGTCATTCATGATAAGCGCGGAACAAGTGGACAAGATGCTCGAAGAAGCCATGGCCAAACAACAGGAGAGCTTCAGGCTCGAGATGCAGATGGCCATGCAGACTATGAGAGAGATGCATGAGCAACAAATCCAGGCATTGAGGAACCAACAAGGCGAACCAAGTCGTCATAACCAGAACAATCTGGAAGATGAGGACACAGGTGCAAATGAAACTCGTGACGCTAATAACCCTCTCGTCAATGCAGGGGGTGGTAACGAGGATGCCTGTTAGACCCTAGAGCAGGGGTGATTAGGGTCTTATGCTAATCTAATCTGATTAAATGCCAATTAAAATTAATTAACAAATATATTCTTGCAAGATAGATATACAAAGGGTTATGTGCAAGAATATGCAATATACACAAGATGATATATCCTATATGATAGAAATACAATATGATATATGTAAGGATATGTCAACTAACACAAGGGTAAACAATCTAAACAAGATAGTGGATGATATAGAAATGAATGAGCAATGCACAATTGGCGATAAGATAAATGCAAAAAGAAATACGCCAAAGACAAACTCAAACACAAGATATGATCACGGAGTTCGGACCTTCCGTCCTACGTCTCCGCTCCCCACTCCCGGGGAGAAATCCACTATCACAATCCGGTTTGGAAGCCGGAACTTCTTCTACACACTACACAGTGTCGGTTTTCAACGCTCACCGAACAACGTCACTCCTCACAATTTTCTTCACGGAGTTCAGTCCCCTCGACCTACGTCTCCGTTCCTCTCCTCTAGGAACTACACACTCGGTTTTCTAGCTCATCGAAAACCTTACAACACTCACAATGTAACAAATATAAATTTGTTCTCTACAATAGATGAGAACACAATTAAGTACAACTCAAAGTTACAAACGCTCACCACCCAACTATACTATGTATGCAAATACTAAAAGCTCAATGTGGGTGTGTGTAACAATGAGTAGAAATGAAATCTAACTCAAATAGCAAACTAGCAATAATTAATATATGATAAATCAATAATGAAATTGCTAGGAAAAAGAGTTAGAAAACTTCTCTGTAAACACAAAGAGAGGATGAGAAGATTTTGAGGATGAAATCCTCAACTGGTGATGCAAACTCCTCTTTGTAACAGCAAACCCAAAACAAACTTAAACCAAACTAAACGAGCTTAAACCCTTGTTTAAAACCTTGTTTAAAAACTTCTTAATCAACACTTGAAAAGACATCAGCAATGGGTATTTATACCCTCCAAAACTCAGCTGAAAATCCCAAGTCAAATGACAGAAAAACCCCAAGGCAACGGTCAAAAAACTAGCTGTTAGCAGCTGACAAAACGCCTGTCGGTCGACCGGAAAAGTCATCGGTCGACCGAAAATTTCATCGGTCGACCGGACCTGTCGACCGACGACTCTCTGTCGGCACAGTGAACTTTTGACCTCAGGTTCGGTCGACCGGTGCGGTCGACCGAATTCTGACATTTAAAAAAACAGTTTTTTTGACACTTTTAAATAATTTGTAAAATATTCATTTGACTTCTGAAAATTATGAAACTTTGGGAAATGTATATAAACATGTAAATAAACATGTTACAAAAGGAATTTTCCAAATTGCATTTCCCATTTGTGAAAAATCATCATTTTTCAAAATGGTTCAAAATACGAAAACGTAAACATGTGAAATTTGATATTTTGGTTAAACCATATTTTGAAACTTTGCATAATGATTATATAGACTTAATAAAATATGTATATGAATATTGTTAAGTCCAAAAGCTAAGAATATGATATTTTCACAAAATTGCATATTCAATGCAATATATTCAAAACACTAAATATGATTTCATTAAATATAAGCTTGTTAAAAGAGAAATCATATGTAGGCATATAAACATGAAACAAAATAGTATTTTCCAATTCTATTCATTTGTTTCATATATAAACTCGAAAATTATTAAACCAATAACATATATGTATATATATATAACTATATATATACAAAAACCAAAACGTGTATGTGTGTATATGATTGAGCTTAAAGTACTAACACACATAATATAAAACCTAAATTAATGTTACCCAAGCAATCTTGATCTTCATTGTAGCTCAACTTGGTACACGTGCGAATGAAGCTTGAACTTGATCTTTAACTTGAATTGTATAGGCTTCAACCCGACATTTCCGCCAACCTCCATTGGATTTCATCGTTGAAGCGCAATTCCATCCATCCTCCAACAACGTTGTTTGTCTATAAAACATAGGAATGCACAAACACTAGACAAACAACATTAGTAATAAATTGTTTGTTAAACATCATCAAAATAAGAAGGCCAACAATGCCAACGAAGGTACAGGTGAAAACCTGAAGATCAAAAACCTCGAGAATAAGATCAATACGTTGATTTCTGCTCAAGAGGTGAAGAAAACGGGCATTCCTTGTCCATACCCAAAAGAGTGGGAATCAATCCCCTATCCGGCGAAGTTTAGTCTAATCAACTTCACGCCGTTCGATGGGAAGGGTTCCCCCACTCAGCATTTGATTTATTTCAAATCGCACCTGGGTGTTATCTCCGGCAATGAGCCTCTGATGGTGCGGTCATTCGTTGGCACTCTTCGCGGAGCCGCCTTCGATTGGTATCGCCGCCTCAAGCCAGGAAGCGTGAATAGCTGGGACGACATGGAGACAAAATTCCTCGCTAACTTCTTCGACGACGACACCGAGATATCCATCGGACCGTTGCTCGACGAGAAACAAAAGGACAGGGAACCGGTCGAAACCTTCGTCAAGAGGTTCCGGAACAAAGCGTTGAATTGCCGGGACCCGATCACCGAGGAGTTCATTCTCCAGACTTGCCACAACAACCTCGCATTGGACGTGTTGGAAGCAATGGGGACAGCACCGTCCAATACTTGAAAAGACTTGAAGGTCTGAGGGGAACAAGCCGAACGCTTCCTCCGAAGGAAGAAGGCCGAGAGGAGTCAATCGACGACAAATCCTCCGAACTCGAACTTCGCCTCCCGTGGTAAGGGCAAGACACCCGCAACGACTGTCGACGCTAATCAAACATCGCAACAGCAGTCCCGGAGGCAGCAAAAGACTTCGGATCAGAGGCCTCAAAAAGAGTACTCCTTCAAGGACGAAGATGTTCCAGCCATCTTCAAATCCCTCCTTGACAATAACAAGATCAAGCTCCCACCGATCACGAATCAGGAGGAAGCTGACGATATTGCGGATCCGAAGTACTGCGCATACCATAGGAGGATCCTTCACCCAACCAAGGCGTGCTTTACACTCAAGAATAGCATCCAAACCTTGGTTGAAGCCGGTGTCATAACGCTAGAGTGAGCCAGTTGAAAACAGCAAAACTCCGACCGGTATAAGAGTATAAACTGCTTCCTGAAACTCCGAAGAGTATACGAGTATAAACTGCTTCTCAATCCTCCGACCGGTATAAGAGGTTAAACTGCTCCCTGATACTCCAATAGGTATATGAGTCTAAACTATTTCCTTTCTTCCACGGGAAGTTCCTAGAGAGTGCCATGCGTGGTATTCCTAAGGATAACCCGATCGTGCAGCTAATACAATGATATACCCAGTTTGCAAAGAAAGCTGGGGGTGGATGATTCATGTAACGGGAAGTTCCCGGAAGAATGTTAAATGTAATATTCTTAGGGATAACCCAATCATTATGAATCAATTTTTCCTCACAAAACTCTCATTGGTGTTTGACGACTCATAGTCTCCCACCACAGAATCTCCCACCGATCAGACTAATTGACGGCGGGACCACCAAAATTCTTCCCTGTTTAATCCATTCAAACTTCTGCTATGTTCGTGAACTCAACACTTTCATTGTTAGAGTCCGGATATAATGCTTAGAATTCTGATCTATCAATCATTGACGAATTGTCAAAGCCCCCTTTTTGTTAAGTCTTTATCACTTAACATCAGGAACCCCCTTCGAGTGATTTGTACGAATCAACATTCCTACAGTGATTTGTACTCTCACTCTCACTTTCCACTTGGTCAAACCTTCCTATAGTTAGGACCAAAACCAAAATCCCCTCTCGATTCCTTCAATGAACGAGAGGCCCACAAATCGAGCGATCAAACCTTCTTACCGTTAGGATCGTTTTAAACCCCCCACTTGGTCAAACCTTCCTACAGTTAGGACCACGACCAAAATCCCCTCTCGATTCCTCCAATGAACGAGAGGTCCACTTTCAAATCGCGTGATCAAACCTTCCTACAGTTAGGGTCATCTCAAACTCTCGCTTGGTCAAACCTTCCTACAGTTAGGACCAAAATCACGATTCACTCTCGGTAAACGAGAAATTCATCCTTAGTTCGGTAATCAAACCTTCCGATAGTTAGGGTTATCCGAATCTTTTCGATTCTCGGAGTGGAGGTCCCACTCTTAGTTTCACCTTTCTGGATTCTGGGGGTGGAGATCCCACCTCGAGTCTCCTTTCCAACTGGGAATAGAATATAAAATTTTGCCTTCCTTGTTCGAGAAATAGAATATAAAATTCTTCCTTTTCCACATCAACCTTTTCCAAGAGTTTATCAATCTTGGATTCATCCTAGGAAGTTTATCCCGAATCCTAAGCAGGGATAAGTCTGCGCCTAACACGCGCTGCCGGTTTAGTCTTTCTCCGCGGAAAAAGACACCAGAGTTTGATTCTGGGGTATTTTATCCTGAGACCTAAGAAATGATAAGTCGGCGCCTAACACGCACCGCCGATTAGTTCTTAACCGTTAAAAAGAACACCCACCCACATATTCAACATTTTGGCAGGTTGTTATTAATAACACCAAAATCCATGCCTCATACGCATGGGGAATTTCATCCTGAATCCTAAGAAAGGATATGCCGATGCCTAACACGCGTCGCCGGTTTAGTCTTTTACCGATTGAAGAAGACACCAGAGTTCGATTCTGGGGTATTTTTATCCCGAAGCCTAAGTAGGGATAAGTCAGCATCTAATACACGTTGCTGGGTAGCCTATTCCCATAACAATGGCGAAGTCTATGTATTCGACATCATAGCACAAAGTCTCAGAGAATTCAATCTCTGAGCACAACGTTACATGCGAACGGATTTAAATAATTCGTATGCTAGCCCGACTCAAACGGTAGTCGGTAAAGGCTAATCAAATCCGTTGAGGGCTGAGGGTTAGCCAAAAATCCTAAAGTCAACACCTAACACGCGTCGCCGGGTAACCTATTCCCGTAACAAATGGTAAAGTCTTTGTATTCGATATCATAGCACAAAGTCTCAGAGAATTCAATCTCTGAGCACAACGTTACATGCGAACAGATTTAAATAATTCGCATGCTAGCCCGACTCAAACGGTAGTCGGTAAAGGCTAATCAAATCCGTTGAGGGATGAGGGTTAGCCAAAAATCCTAAAGTCAACGCCTAACACGCGTCGCCGGGTAACCTATTCCCGTAACAAATGGTAAAGTCTATATATTCAACATCATAGCACAAAGTCTAAGGGAGTTCATTCTTTTAGCTTAACGTTACATGCGGAATGGATTTAGACAATCCGCATGCTAGCCCGACTCAAACGGTAGTCGGTAAAGGCTCATCAAATCCGTTGATAGCTGAGAATTTGCCAAAAATTCTATGAATACGAGTCATTGACGCATCAATTCTATAGATTGGTCTCGTGACTCAAGTATTTGCCACGCTCCAATACCTTAAGAGCTTAAACTGTGTATACTCCAGAAGACGTACGAGTATAAACTGTGTCGGACGTCGAACAATACGTCGCAATGAAGCCTGGATGCCGGACAACGCGTCGCAATAGGGCTCAAACACCGGACAACGCCGTTAATCGATTATCAGTTCTATGTTGAAGCAACCAACTCGAGCTAAAAAGTCAAGAAATCAAGAATCGACTTCAAGTTCAAAATTTCGACAACGGTCAGACAATAAATGCAGCACCGGAATCCTTACAGACGTTCGACAAAGCACCGAATAGCCTGAAGGAATTGAAGGAATCCAGAACAGAAGCCATTCCAAAGTCCCGTTACACCGACTAAAGGTTGGGACAATCACATCCAAAGTATTCTAGACTCTTCTATAAAAGAACGAGACTGAAATACTTTGGAGGGGGTATCTGTAGGCGTATAAAATTGCCTATAGGTCCCTTCGCACAACTCGACACGAGGAATCGACAAATCAACGAACCATCAAGTGACGAGGCGACGAGGTCAACAAATTGCACGTGATCAACAGAATGCATTCGCGTGCGGAATCAATCCAACGGTTCGGGGAGTCAATGAGTCGTCCAACCAAGAACGGACTCGGATGAATCGCGATCGAATCAAGATCAGCTTCGGACTCGAACTCAGAAGTGGATTTACTGCCAAATCGGGAATCAAGTCAACAAATCGATTCCAGACTAAGTCAACCACAAACCCGAATCACGGACAAAGCAACAACCGAACAACGGAACCCAAAACACCCGGGGTGACTCGGCCGAAACCGAGCCACCCTAGGGTGGCTCGGCCAAGGCCGAGCCACCCCAGGGTGGCTCGGCATGAGCCGAGCCACCTTGAGGTGGCCGGCCACCCTTGGCTCGGAGCACAGTTTCGTTTGCCTATAAATAGGCTAGGGCATTGTTCATTTGAGGGTTGCATTTTGGAGAGAGGCGAAGCCCTGCAGGATTCGAAGCTCAGATCTAAAAAAAAGATTCAAGCTTTGGGACTTCGAGGACTTGCTCATCCAGATCTGGTGCTCGGCGATCGTCAACGCCAAATAAGGAAGGAGTTCGAGAGGACCGGATCTCAGATCTACATTGCTATACTCCGGATCAAAGCTTGGCCTTTGATCCCGAGATTCGAGCGATTGTTTCCTTGGTGAAACAATCCCTCTAGCTATTATTTCCTTGGTGAAATAATACCCGTTATACTACGTAGATCCGACGGAATCTAGATCTCGTGGTGGTCCACGGATAAACCCCGGCGTAGGCAAACAACCCACGCAAGCGAGCGACCGCAAAACAGGAGCTCGCGATTTGTTCGACAAACAAGGAAACAAATTTGTAATTTTCATTTCTTTTTATTTAATTTTCGTTGTAACCGGATCTTATAAAAAAACCGGATCTTTGTAATCGATAAACTGTTACAAGAGTGTACAATGGACTCAATGATGAAAGCTATAATTTTTCCCGTGAACAGTAAGTTATAAGTACATGCATCTATTTACAAACTTTAGTGCATTGTGCAGGCATGTTATCTTCAAACGGTAGCACTCATATACAAGCCTGAGGAACTAGGATTAGATTGCTCAACTGCAGATCATCATTTACAAATTCACTTTACTGCTTGCACTACTTTTGCATGACAATTTTGATTAGAGATTGATTTATTGTTACAGAATGTCATCTCCCATGATGAATCAACGAAGAGACTCCCAACCTACATCAATATCATCTTCTCCTGATCTTGCTGCTGCTATTGCTCCTCAAATCACAGTCACACCCCCTGATAGTACTATAGAAATTGAGGGGAACACAAATCCTATTCAAGCAAGGAGAAGAAGGTAAAAGACTTCTGAGGTATGGGATAGCTTTGTCGAATTTATTCATCCTAATAAAGAAAAAAGGGGGAAATGTAACCATTGCAAGCATGACTTTGCTTATAATTTAACTGGAACAACATCCCACCTGAAAGCATATTTAAACAATTGCATTGCTAAGAAGTTGAATGATCAAAGATAGAAAGCTCTTAACTTTCAACGAGATGATTCTACTATTGAGCATTCAATTATGTTACCATCTAGTGGCAAGTATAACCATTTAAAAGTTAGAGAGGGATTAGCTCATTAGGTCATGATGCATGAACATCCATTTACAAGAATTGAGGAGGAAGGATTTGTATTTGCAATGAAGCCTATACAACCTCAATTTGATAAGATTGGACGAAAAACATTAAAGGATGATTACATGACAGTCTTTGTTAGTGAGAAGAATAAGCTCAAGCAACAACTTAAAAACATGGATAGAATAAGTCTAACAACCGATCTTTGAAAGTCTGAAAACCAAAAAATTGAATATTTGATCATTACTGGGCATTTTATTAAAAACAACTGGGACCTACAAAATGCGGTCCTTAGTTTTGTACATGTTCCTCCTCCTCTTTGTGGTATTGACATTGCCGATGCTATGCATAAATGTTTTAAAGATTGGGAAATAGAAAACTAAGTGTTTACTATATCAGTGGATAATGCATCCTAAAATGATGTTTGTTTAAGAAACTTGAAAACCAATCTTTCTAGAACTAGAAAATAGGTTTGTGATGGCAAGTTATTTCAAGTGAGATGTTGTGCTCATATTCATAATCTTCTCGTCCAAGACAATTTAAGTGTAATTGCACCAATAATTGAGAATGTGCAGGAAAGTGTCAAGTTCATCACTCATGATGAAGCAAGGCTTATAACATTTTCAAGTGTTGTTCAACAGTTATAAAAAAATTAAAATTTATTATAATGCTAAATTTCATACTTTTTTACTTTGAAGTACTAAGTATTTGTTTATGTTTATGTTTATGTTTATATTTAATAGTTGCAATTAAGAGAGAAAAAATTTTCTCGATGTGCCTATTCGTTGGAATTCAACATATTTGATGTTGATCACTACCATGAAGTTTAAAGATGTATTCCCAATGTATAAGGAAAGGGAGTCTAGATATGATTGCATGCCAAAACCTGAAGAATAGGATAAAGTAGAGAAGATTTACAAATTATTGGCCGTCTTTAATTCGGAAACTAATCTAATTTCAGGTAGTGACTATCCTACTTCTAATATATATCTTGTTGAAGTCTATATGATTAAAGAAGTTATAAAGAAGTCATTACTTGATAATAATTTTTGCATTCAACAAATGGCTAGTAAAATGAAAGATAAATTTAAAAAATATTGGGGAGAATGCAATTTATTAATGGCAGTAGCTTCTGCTATGGATCCTAGATTGAAAATGCGTGAAGTGTAATTTTTTTTCAAAAAATATATTCAGAAGTAGATGCTTTGTGTAATATAGAAAAAGTGAAAGATTCCTTGAAGGAGCTATATGATGAGTATATTGCTTTACACAATGCTAATAATGATGAACAAGCTTCTTTACAGACATCTAATTGTACAAGCAGCTCACTATCTACTATGAGTTCATGGAGCGATGTTCTTGACTTTTTGAAAAGTGTAGACAATGTACCTACTTCTAAATCGGAGTTAGAGATGTACTTGGAGGGGCATGCACCTATATGTGAGGAAAAAGAAATATCAAATTTTAGTGCTTTGGGTTGGTGGAAAGCCAATCAATTAAAGTATTAAATCTTGTCAAGAATAGTGGTCGATATCCTTGCAGTTCCCATTCTATAGTAGCATCAGAGTCTACTTTTAGTGCGGGGGGAGGGTAATAGATCCATATCGAGTATCTTTAGATCTATAAACCATTGAAGCATTGATTTGTGGAAGAGATTGGATGCGAAAGGTGTATGGGATAAAGAAAAAGAAGAAGGTAATTGGCTAATTGCAATTTAATTAATTCAATGCATAAATTAAACTTCGTATGATTTACTAATTGTATGTTAATTTATATTTTAGAGAGTGAAGATGAGATCAAAGAACTAGAGATATTATTGCTAGATTCTTGAGGTATGCTTAATTTTTTGTTGCACTTTAATGAGTAATAGAATACGAAATGTGACACATGTTCTTTAAAATATTAATTTTTGAATGCACTGGGGAAAATGATAGTCATTTACTTACTTGTTTTCAAATGGTCGAGAGAAAATTAGAGATAACAAATATATGAGATTAGAATTTCAAAGATTGATGGTAACTATGTTGATTAATGGAACTGTGGCTTGGTTAAATGCTGAGAACATAGGCAATCACATAAAGTTCCAAAACTTTATTAAATCCATGTGTTTCTTCAGATGTTTTCTCTATGTTAATACAACTTTTGCTCTAGTATTCTAAGACAGAGTTCCATCTTATTTTCCTTATTTTTAGTGCTGTCCATTGAGCCAAAAATTAGAGCTATTGCAATTGGTAATGCTACTGTCTTAATGCCATAAGTTCTATAATTTTATCTCCAAAGGGTGAATTTAGTCTTGATTTGTGCTCTCTTAAGATCTCTTCAGCAAAGAAGTTGCACATGAACAAAAGACTAAGCAACGAATATTTATTTGGAGCCTACTTCCTTTTAACAAGTGTTTTTGGAGAATTTAACAATTTTGTTATGAATGAACTATGTGATCTTGTTGATGTATGTCAAATTGAACATTCAGACTGAATTAACTTTTCTATGCAAGTGGTGTTGTAGTATTGAGTATGATTATTATACGGGAGACGTTTATATTGATGTTTGGCTTTTATATTGAAGAAACTATGTTTTTCTTGCTTTGTTAGGTAGGAATTTATTTTTTCATATTTGTTCATTTTATATTGTTGCAAATATGTTTTGCTTCAAGTGTTATGTACATATTGTATATAAACTTCAAAAAATGTTCAGGTGTGATGTCTATATTTCTATAGAATGTACTATATATCTATTTTTAATTTTGAATAATTGACGAAAAGATATCGAATATTAAATGAATAATACAGGGAAAATCACAGTTTGTTGTTAAATGAATATTCACGAATAATTATTGAACGCGAATAAATAATGTCGAATCAAATTTGAATGGTCATTTAGTATTCGACTCGAATATGATCACAAATTTGAATATGTAGAAATGGATCGAATCGGAATTCGAATAAGTGGTTGGTCGCTTCGTTTGGTCGTTTACCAGCCCTAACTATAAGGTAAATCTCTCAGAAAATCTTTACATTATAGTTATACAAAACCAAGTCTAACATAGAAATTTAATTTGAAAGTTTTGAAAAGAACATGCTAACTCTTTACTTTTAAATAATTTTTAAGTCTTTTAATAAATTTATTTTTCAAGAACATATATACAAATGTAACTATATTGTAAAGCCCTGTAAAATTTAATAATGAGTTTTATTATGAGATATATATTTATATCATAGAGGAGTATGATAACAAGTGTTTGGGGATCAAACTAGTGTATTTATGCGAGAGAAATCAAGTGGAAAAGACCAGCACACAAATATATCATGCACATCAGAATATTGTTGCGCGGTCGACCGTGTTGGGTGCGGCGATCGACCGCACAGCGGCCAGACTCAGGCGCCGCAGAATATTGCTAAGCGGTCGACTGTGATGGGCACGACGGTCGACCTCATAGTGGTCAGACTTGTTTTCTCAGCCCATTTTATTTTGGGTTTCGGGTTGGGTTTGAGGGCTCATATATATTATTTTATTCGTGGGAGCCTCCTTTTTGTCAGAGAAAACCCTAGCAGCCTCCCCCTACCCTCTTGCAAACCCTAGCTTGTTCTTTGGGCGATTTTGGAGGATTTTGAGGAGTTTGAGCGAGATCTAGTGGTGTTCAGCGAAGGAGAACCTTCTCACGACCTTACCATACTAGTTCATCACCCCTCAGGTGAGTTTCATCTCGCCCAACTCTTCACCCAGTTTTCAAATGCTTTTAAACGATGTTTTCATATGTTTTTATGAGCCTAACATACTAGTTTGAGTATAAAAAGTTGATCTTTATAATGTATGTAGCAAAAGAACATGTTTTTAGGTAATAAAGATCACCCACATTTTTCCTAAGTGCAGACCTAGACCTGGTAGTTAGTCTAACAAAAGTTTTGAAAGAACAGTGATTGTTTTCGATAGTTTCGACATAAATATACATGCTTTAAACTCTTTCGTCTTGTCTATAGTAATTAGACTGCTTATATCATTTTTCCAGATATGCTAAATCACATGTATAGGAGTGCTAGTATGTATAAACATCACACATGAAGTTTGAGATCAAAATCATGTATAACAGATCATGAGAATAGGGTTTTTCTGCTGCGCGGTGGTCGACCGCGTATTGTGCACATGTTAATTTTGGGTTTCTGTTTTCATTGCGGTCGACCGTGCTGGGCACGGCGGTTGATCGTCGATTGCGGTCGACCGTGCGTGGCACGACGGTCGACTGCTGGGAAGCACAGAAGCACAGTGAGTTGCTGCTCTTCGAGCGGTCGACCGCGCTGGGCGCGGCGGTTGACAGCGAGTCAGTTTTCTGTACTGTTCAGTTATGCATATGTCGTGTGGCTGGTAAGATTTCTAGGTTATTTGGGGTTGTTAAACACTGAGAATTCTGTACATGAGTTTACTACAGACTAGAGACTTGTTTTATTCACCGAGACATGAGAGTGAATAGTGTATATATATGCTTTTAGTTCTAATCTATTACGGTCCATGTATTGGACACGTAGCTATTGCGGCCCATGTGTTGGACACCTATCTATTGCGGCCCATGTGTTGGACCTTCATCATATAGTCCATGTGTGCGACATTTTCTTATTTCAGTCCATGTGTTGGACACGTAGCTTTGCGGCCCATGTGTTGGACCTACATCATATGTAATCCATGTGTTGGACCTACCTCATATATAGTCCATGTGTTAGGGTTTTTCCTATTTCATTCCATGTGTTGGACATTTGTTACATGCAGTCCATGTGTTGGACATTCAGTAGATTTTGCCTTATTAAACATGTAGTTGATGAAGTTCATGAGTTGAACAAGTATTCTGATATATGACAAGACATTTTTGATATAGTTTGAGATGGAGGTATTGCTCCAAGTTGTAGTTGGATTTGATAGTTAGCTATTTACAATATGAGCTTATGGGATGGTTGAGATATCCATGCACATGTTGTAAATTCCTAAATATCAAACTTCCATTTTATTTCAGATCATATGTTTTGACTTTCTATATGTATTATCAGTTATTCTTTTTATCCAACTAGCTCTTCCCCTTGGGGTTGATTGAGATGTTACTCGCTATAGCGCTTTGACACTCGTTGTTTCCCCTACTCTCAGGTAACGAGCCAGGTGCATGGAGAGCCATAGCTTGATGGATTTGCTCTAGTTATTATTTATATATATTTTATCAGCAGTTTATTATTAGGGCTCCCGATAATTTTGTTTATGAACATTAAGATGTTATTTCTAGCTTTGTAAAGGCAGAGTGCCTTAATATCATTTCATTTGAATTCTTATTATGAGACAATTGTATCAATTCAGATGTTTTCTTTTCAGAGATTTATCCATTTTATCAGTGGTGATGATTTTTCTTCAGAATATCTATTTGTTTAGTATTTCTTTTGTATATTCTCTCTTGCATGTTTTGTACCTACACCTGTTATTGATTTCACTAGATAGATAGTAATTGTGATGGTAAAATATGTTATTGTACAGTGTAGTGCATGACAGGTTTGACATTCTTGGTTTCACCTTGGACTGTAGCATTGTTGAAACCAGGGGCGTCACAGTTAGTATCAGAGCTCTAGTTCAAGTATCCTTAGGATCATCCTGTGTCGAGTCGTGGAGTTAGAATAGAGTTTCTTAAGATTTATGTATAGAGTTCGCTAGAAATTTCTAGTACGAGTGAGGACATTATATAAGTGTATTAAAAAATTACGAATATTTTTTTGTGATATTAAAAGTATTTGCGTGAATGATATGTGATATGAACTCTCTATTTATATGAGATCATTTGTGTTTTGTTTGAGGACTCATAAACCTTCTTTTTTGTGCTCAGATGGTAGGACGCGGTAGACCTAGTACTCGAAGAGCTAGTTAGGCAGAGCCACAGCAGGCTCCACCCGAGCCACAGCAGGCTCCCCAATACCTAATAGATCTGATGGCTCCTATAGATGCTAGGATGGCAGCTCTTGAGGAGCTTGTGATGAGTCACATCACCCCACCACCACCACCAGTAGTTCCACCACTTGTTGTACCAGATTTTCCAGTTGCGGAGGGTTTTCAGGGGAACACACAAGCACCTACCCCGCAGGCAGTTTCATATAGAGCGGTAGAGCAGGAGACTTAGCTCCGTCTGGTGAGATACTAGAAGATGAGAGCACCAAAGTTTTAGGGATCATCATATTCACTAGCAGCATATAAGTGGAAGGAGGATGTGAGCAACATTCTTGAGATACTGAATGTGACATTAGTTCACAAGCAGAGGCTGGCATCTTACAGTCTTAAGGGAGATGTAGGGAGATGGTATTAGTTGCAGTTCACTCCAGATCAGAGGATGACACTCACCTGGGAGGACTTCACTTATTTCTTTGATGAGCAGTTTATCTCTTTCGCGGCACGGGCCGGGAAAGAGCTTGAGTTATCCAGATTGACTCAAGGAGACATGTCAGTAGCAGATTTTGAGAGCAGATTTATGAGTCTACTTCATTTCACTGGCATGTGGCAAACCAGAGAGCGCCAGGCCCAGATGTTTCTAGCAGAACTTCGCCTCGGCCTTCGTTGATACCTCGTTTCTAGGAGGTTTTATTCAGTTTGAGAGGTAGCGGATGCTGCCATCTCTCAGGAGAATGAGTCAGCCATGTTCCAGAAGGACAAGGAGTGAAACAGCAAGGAAAAGGGTAAGAATAAGAGGCTTTTCTAACGACCCCAGCAGCAACAGCAGCTAGGCCCTCATAGGAGAGGACCTTAGCATGATAAGAGAGCACCTCAGCAGCGCAAGTTTTAGGGTGCATGTTATAATTGTCGTAAGATTGGGCATAGAGCATCAGAATGCCGTAGTACACTAGCAGGAGCCCAACAAGGGAGAGGGAAGAATCAGCAGCAGAACAGATTTCAGGGCGGAGGTCAGGGCTAGTAGGTGATACTGTTCGCGGGAAAATTTGTTGCTTCTTTCATTGTTGATTCCATTGTCACTCTTATAATAATTTATCGATTACAAAGATCCGGTCTTTTTATAAGATCCGGTTTACAATGAAAATCAGAACAAAACAAAGAAAGAAAAATTACAACTTTTTCTCCTTTTGTGTCGAACAAATCACGAGCTCCTGTTTTGCGGTCGCTCGCTTGCGTGGGTTGTTTGCCTGCGCCGGGGTTGTTTGCCGTGGA
>BQKN01065085.1:121623-147861 GCA_022839385.1 Asparagus kiusianus
ATTCGTTCGAGTCCGTTCTTGGTTGGACGACTCGTTGACTCCCCGAATCGTTGGATTGATTCCGCACGCGAATGCATTCGTTGATCGCGTGCACTTTGTTGACCTCGTCGCCTCGTCATTCGATGGTTCGTTGATTTGTCGAATCACCGTGTCGAGTTGTGTTGAGGGACCTATAGGCAATTTTATACGCCTACAAATACTAGAGGCACTGCTAGTGGTACCAAAGATTAAGGGGCAGGTTAGTGCAGTTCGGGAGATCCCTCAGGGATAGGTAGTTCCACCTCCAGTCGCGGAGCAGGTTCAGGCCACCAGTAGAGTCTATGCAGTAGTCTCTCGTGATCATGGGGTGAGCAGGGCCGTAGTGGAGGGTATGTTCTCCGTGAACTCCTTTCCAGACCGCATTCTTTTTGATTCGGGAGCTTCTCACTCTTTCATATCTTATGCTTTTATGAGTAGACTTTAGCTCATAGCTCAGCCTCTAGATATTCCTTTATCAGTTTCCACCCCTCTAGGTGAGATGTCGCTCTTGGAGAGCATTTGTAGGAGGTGTATCATCAGTTTAGATGAGTCTGAGTTAGTTATCAAAGCATCTACGTTTGGCTTTGCAGACCTTGCGTGAACATCAGCTATATGCTAAGTTCAGCAAGTGTGAGTTTTGGATTTCTGAGGTCAGGTTTATTGGCCATATTGTCAGCAGAGAGGGCATAACGGTAGACCCAGCTAAGGTTTCAGCAGTGTTTGATTTGGAACTGCCGACGACGGTAACCGAGATTCATAGCTTTTTGGGATTGGCCGGATATTACAGGAAGTTCATTCAGGACTTCTTGAAGATTATGATGCCACTTACACGCCTCACGAAGAAGGGTGTACATTTTCTTAGAGCATGGAGTGCCAGAAGGCCTTTGATACCTTGAAAACTAAGTTGACTACGACGCTGGTTCTTACTATTCCGAGCAGTGACATGATATTTGTTGTGTACACGGACGCGTCGTTAGTAGGTTTAGGAGGTGTTTTGATGCAGACTCAGAGGGTAGTAGCATACATCTCACGACAATTGAGAGTTCATGAGCAGAACTACCCCACTCATGATTTGGAGTTAGCAGCAATTGTATTCGCACTGAAGGCATGGAGACACTATTTATATAGAGTTCAGTTTGATCTTTTCACAGACCATCAGAGTTTGAAGTACCTTTACTCCCTGAAGGCACTTAATCAGAGGCAGCGGCGATAGATTGAGTTCATCAAAGACTACGAGTTCACGATTCAGTATCATCCGGGGAAGGCAAACGTCGTAGCAGATGCTTTGAGTAGAAAGCGTTGGCATCAGGTTGTGGCTTTGATGTGCTCGTTATATAAAAACCTTCTCACTCTTAGCCAGTTCGACTTTAGGCCAGAGATTGGCAGGACCAGCGCATATTTAGGAGCTATATCAGTGCAGCCATCTTAGAGGGACAGAGTAGTCAGAGCTCAGTTATAAGAATCTTGGATTCAAATCCGGAAGGAGGAGATTTCCAAAGAGCCTAAGGATGATTGGGCCATTAGAGCAAATGGAGGCCTTCGAATGAAGGGTCGATTAGTTATGCCAGCCAGTGTGGAGCTGAATAAGGAGTTGCTTGATGAAGCACATCGTACCCGATATACAGTGCATCAAGAAACCACCAAGATGTACAAGGACTTGAGGAGACACTTCTAGTAGAGTGGCATGTGTAGAGACATTGCAGATTATGTGGCTAAGTGTTTTACCTGTCAACAAGTGAAGGTAGAGCAACAGAGACCAGCAGGGACACTTCAGCCTTTACCCATTCCAGAGTGAAAGTGGACGGATACTTCTGTGGACTTCATTGTAGGGTTGCCGAAGTTGAAGAAGGGGAACGACTCAGTTTTGGTGATGTGGATCGGTTGACGAAGTCGGCACATTTTATTCTAGTGAGGACAACTTATACCGCCAAGGCATATGCGAGGATATTTATTCGGGAGATAGTTTGACTTTACGGAGTTCTAGATATAATAGTATTAGATCAAGGATCAGTATTCACCTTGCACTTTTGGAGAAGTTTCCAGAATTTATTCGGCAGCAGATTATTGCATAGCAGTGTATTTCACCCTCAGACGGATGGTCAGACAGAGAGAGTGAACTAGGTGTTGGAGGATATGCTACGGGCTTGTGTTATTAATTTCCAGGGCAGCTGGGAGGATCATATTCTGTTGATAGAGTTCGCTTATAATAATTGTTATCAAGCAACGATTGGTATGGCTCCGTATGAGGCACTGTACGGGAGGCCTTGTAGATCCCCTATATGTTGGGCAGAGCTGGAGGATAGCTTATTGCTTGGACCAGAGCTGGTGAGGCAGACTACCGAAAAGTTAGTATTGATTAGGGAGTATATTCTAGCCGCTCAGAGTCGACAGAAGAGCTACGCGGATCATAGACGGCAAACTTTAGAGTTTCAGGAGGGAGATTATGTCATATTGAAGGTATCGCCGATGAAGGGTGTGCTGCAGTTTGGTAGACGGGGGAAGCTAGCCCCGAGATATATTAGCCCTTTTCGGATCATTGAGCGTATTGGAGCTGTTTCTTATAGACTAGACCTTCCAGCATCGATGTCTAGTATGCACGATGTATTTCACATCTCTATGCTTAGGAAGCACCTTCATGATGAGGAGAGACAGCGAGTATTGGATGCTCCGGAGATCGAGCTTCAGGATGATTTGACTATGATTGAGATCCCAGTTTGTATACTTTCTAGAGAGGACAATAAGCTTAGAAATAAAGTAATTCCATTGGTGAAAGTCCAATAGAACCAGAGAGGATCTGAGGAGATTTCTTGGGAGTGCGAGGAGGATATGCGTCGCGACTACGCACACCTGTTTGAGCAGGTAATTTGTTTGAATTCTATTTTCTCTTGATTTATGATGATTTTGGAATAGTTGTATTTATCTTTAACACTAGAATAGGGGTATGGTCACTTAATCCGTAATCATTTGGAATACATGGTATATATATCGGGGTTCCTTGTTTGGATTTTTGCCTAACGTACTATTTCCTTTTAGTTAGGGATTAAAGTGTAAATATTTACATTCTAGACTGTTAACCTTAAATACCGCTATGTTCATATCTGATAGTTATGTTATGAGATGTTGTGATTTCCTCATATTATTAATGTTTGAGATGCGATTTTGGAATTTCGAGGACGAAATTTTTTTAAGGGGGGAAGATTGTAAAGCGCTGTAGAATTTAATAATGAGTTTTATTGTGAAATGTATGTTTATATCATAGAGGAGTATGATAACAAGTGTTTGGTGATCAAACTAGTGTATTTATGTGAGAGAAATCAAGTGGAAAAGACCAGGACACGAATATATCATGCACAACAGAATATTACTGCGCGGTCAACCGCGCTGGGTGCGACGGTCGACCGCACAGCGGCCAGACTCAGGCGCAGCAAAATATTGCTGTACGGTCGACCGCGATGGGCGCGACGGTTGACCGCATAGCGGTCAGACTTGTTTTCTCAGCCCGTTTTGTTTTGGATTTCGGGTCGAGTTTGAGGGCTCATATATATATTATTTTATTCGTGGGAGACTTCTTTTTATCAGAGAAAACCCTAGCAGCCTCCCCCTGCCCTCTTGCAAACCCTAGCTTGATCTTTGGGCGATTTTGGAGGATTTCAAGGAGTTTGAGCGAGATCCAGTGGCGTTCAGCGAAGGAGAACCTTCTCACGACCTTACCACAGTAGTTCATCACCCCTCAGGCGAGTTTCATCTCACCCAACTCTACACCCAGTTTTCAAATACTTTTAAACGATGTTTTCATATGTTTTTATGATCCTAACATGCTAGTTTGAGTATAAAAAGTTGATCTTCATATTGTATGTAGTAAAAGAATATGTTTTTGTTAATAAAGATCACCCACGTTTTTCCTAAGTGCAGATCTAGACCTGGTGGTTAGTCTAACAAAAGTTTTGAAAGAAAAGTGATTGTTTTTGATAGTTTCGACATAAATATACATGTTTTAAACTGTTTCATCTTGTCTATAGTGATTAGACTGCTTATATCATTTTTCCAGATATGCTAAATCACATGTATAGGGTTTCAAGTATGTATAAACATCACACACGAAGTTCGAGATCGAAATCATGCAGAACAGAATTTGAGAATAGGGTTTTTTTGTTGCACGGTCGACAGCGGTGGGCGCGGCGGTCGACCGCGTATCGTGCACAGGTCAATTTTGGGTTTTTGTTTTCATCAAGGTCGACCATGCTGGGAACGGCAGTCGACCGTCGATTGCGGTCGACCGTATGTGGCACGACGGTCGATCGCTGGGAAGCATAGAAGAATAGTGAGTTTTAACTCTTTGAGCGGTCGACCGCGAGTCAGTTTTCTGCACTGTTCATTTGTGCATACGTCGTGTGGCTGGCAAGATTTCTGAGTTATTTGGGGTTGTTAAACACTGAGAATTCTGTATATGAGTTGACTACAGACTAGAGACTTATTTTATTCACCAAGACATGAGAGTGAATAGTGTATATATATGCTTTTAGTTGTAATCTATTACGGTCCATGTGTTGGACACGTAGCTATTGCAGTCCATGTGTTGGACACCTATCTATTGCGGCCCATTTGTTGGACCTTGATCATATAGTCCACGTGTGGTACATTTGCTTATTTCAGTCCATGTGTTGGACACGTAGCTTTGCGGCCCATGTGTTGGACCTACATCATATGTAATCTATGTGTTGGACCTATCTCATATATAGTCCATGTGTTAGGCTTTTTCCTATTTCAGTCCATGTGTTGGACATTTGTTACATGCAGTCCATGTGTTGGACATTCAGTAGATTTTGCCTTATCTAACATGTAGTTGATGAAGTTCATGAGTTGAACAAGTATTCTGATATATGACAGGACATTTTTGATATAGTTTGAGATGGAGGTATTGCTCCAAGTTGTAGTTAGAATTGATAGTTAGCTATTTACAATATGTGCTTATGGGATGGTTGAGATATCCACGCACAAGTTGTAAATTCCTAAATATCAAACTTCCATTTTATTTCAGATCAGATGTTTTGACTATCTATATGTATAATCAGTTATTCTTTTTATCCAACTAGCCCTTCCCCTTGGGGTTGGTTGAGATGTTGCTCGCTATAACACTTTGATGCTCGTTGTTTCCCCCACTTTCAGATAACGAACCAGGTGCACGGAGAGCCGTAGCTTGATGGATTTGCACTAGTTATTATTTATAGATATTTTATCAGCAGTTTATTGTTAGGGCTCCACGATAATTTTGTTTATGAATATTGAGATGTTATTTCTAGCTTTGTAAAGGTAGACTACCTTAATGTCATTTCATATGAATTCTTATTGTGAGACAATTGTATCAGTTCAGATGTTTTCTTCTCAGAGATTTATCCATTTTATCAGTGGTGATGATTTTTCTTCAGAATATCTATTTGTTCAGTATTTCTTTTGTATATTCTCTCTTGCCTATTTTGTACCTACACCTGTTATTGATTCCACTAGATAGATAGTAATTATGATGGTGAAACGTGTTATTGCACAGTATAGTGCATGACAGGTTTGACATTCTTTGTTTCACCTTGGACTGCAGCCTTGTTGAAACCAGGGGCGTCATATATATATAAAGACATTGTTAGTGTGTGTTAGTGTATGTGTGTGTGTGTGTGTGTGTGTATATATATATATATATATATATATATATATATATATTTATATATATATATATATATAAAGACATTGTTAGTGTGTGTGTGTATATATATATATAAACTTTTAATTCCTTGATGATTTTGTTTTACTTAATCAGGATTTCTAAGTGATCATTTAATGAGTTTTGGGCAAATAAATCCCAACCCAATTGGGCTTAGGCTATTAAGCATGGAAATACTCATTGGGCTTAATTACTCGGCGAACATAGACTTTATAAGACAGAACCACCTTGAATTTCAAGAAATTTTTTATTGGAGCCTATTTTTCGCACTCTTCTTTTGCAAAGTTAGTTTTTTCTAAAATATATGTGTATATGTATATATGTATATGTTGAAAAATATTTAGATCAAGATAACTTGAAATCTTATTTTTTACTCTAAACTAAGCATGCAAAAATTTCATTCTTTTAATTAAAAGTCTAAGTTAAGACTTTCAAAAAGTGTACTAATTTGAAAATTATTTTTTAAGAAATTTATTTAGTTATCATAAAAAGTGAACTTGAGTATGAAGCTAACTAAAGATTAAAAAATTTGAAATTTATCAAATAGATCTATTATTAATTAACTCTATCAAGTTGGTAAGTAACAATACTTTTATGAAAAGGAAAAAAATATGACATAAAAAAGAGAAAAATTGGTAAAGTAAAAAAGGAAAAATGACTAGCCCCACCCCCAAACCTAGATTTTGTATTGTCTCCTATACAAACTCTATGATGCACAAAGTAGAGAAGATAAAAAATGAAGCACTTATATTTATTTGGCTAATCTAAAACAAAGGGAAAAATTACAATTAACTTTGAGGAAGATGAAGTAAAAAAATTATTTTTTTGATTTTTTTTCCTTTTTGTTCATCATCATTTTTTAGAAATTATTTTCATATCTCTATTTCCTTTTTTTTTATTTTTCTTTAGTTTTCTGTTTTCAAAAGAAATAAGAAACTCTCAAATGAGAGAAGAATAATTTTTTTTATTAGTTGTATTATTATGAGAGAAAAATAAGGATGTAGAATAAAAAATTAAAATAAAAAACTCATATTCTACATAAAATCTTATCTTATTGCTAAAAATTCTACCACGGATTTTGAAGAAATCTAAAATGATAAACTCAAAATTGTGCTTAAACTCTGTATACTCTATAATGTTTAATAATTTCTATAATAATTGAAGGTAAGTATCAATGGTGTTATGCATTTTGAATTTTGATCCTCAAATTTGAGATTAGATTCCTTATTAATGAAAGTTTGTCCTAACACAACCAGTTCCTCTTTAAAATTTTCCTCAAAACCAAGATTCATTGTGGAGATAAGAAAATTTGGTGGTTGTTTGTTTTCTATGAACCTAAACTTAGTAGCAAAAAGTTCTTTAGATCTAAGATCAGAGAAACATGTATCTAACATAGTTCCTTTGTTCTGAAAGACTTGATGTGATCCTGTCTCTTCTAAAATCTTTAGCTCCACACTAAAGATTTTTTCAAAACTTATATCTGATACATTCTCTTCGTCTATCTCTTCAATTGAATTTTCCAAGACGTAATTTATTTCTAGAGGTTGATTAGTTGGCTGGTTCCCTGGATCAAAGATATTGAGATCAGCAGTGATATTCTTAAAAGATGACTTTATTTGACCAGTTCTACAATTCATTAGAGCATTAGAAGTGGCTAAGAATGGTCTTCCTAAAATGATAGGTATCTGATCTTTAAGATAGGAACTGGGCTCTGTTTCCAAAACTATGGAATTCACTAGAAAAATAAACTCCCCAGCCTTAGTCAAAACATCATCTTTCTCACCCATGGGGACTTTGACAGATCTATCAGTTAATTGTAAAGTACATTTGATTATTTTTTATCTCCTACACCTAGTTACTAGTAGACTAGATAATGAAGCAAATTGACTTTGGCCGCTACACCTAAAAGTGTCTTATCAATGAAGATATTTCCAATGACACATGAGATAGCACGACAACCAGGATCCTCATATTCTAAAGATAGGGCTTTGAGAGCATATCACTGTTATTAGCAGCAAGAAAGGGTTTCTTCGGAACATTTATTATTTTCTTCTTAGTGAGGAAATCTTTTAAAAATTTTGCATAAGAAGGGATTTGTTCAATTACATCTAAAAAGGAATATTGATCTTAACCAGCTTGAAAGTTTCTAGGATTTTTTCCATCTGAGAGGAATCTTTCCTTGACTTGAGTCTATTAGGATAAGGAGAAATTAGTTCAAACCAATCAAAATTAAGCTTAGGTTTGGGTTCGGGATCTTGATTATCAGAAGGGGCTGATTGTTGAATAGAGTTATCATAAGAAGAGACGGTTTGTTCAGGTTCAAGAGTTTGACTTGGAGGCATTCTAACTTAATTATCGACATGTTTTCCTGAACATAGTGAATAGATTGCATTTACTTGAGCTTGGTAGGTTGAAATTGATCCCGTGTCCTTAGGGTTAGTTATGGGTTGACTCGAAAATTTTCATTTCTCTCTCACTCATATCACTTTCTAGTTGCCTAACTTGGGTTTCTAACTTATCTATGGCTTGGGTGTTTGAATTGAGCATTTGTCCAGTTGATTGCATAAGGAATTTAACATGTTGGAAGTTTGAACCAACAAGTTTGTGGTCTATATATATGCTTTAATTATGGTCGCCAAACCATTTTCTAAAACATTAGGATGTTTATCATGATCAGAACTTGGAGGAATATGATTTATAGATTGATGGCGAGGAGACTAATTTGGATATGGCAGATTTGGTTGTTGGAAAATTATTTTGAGAACTGAAGGGAACTGTGTTTTCTCTAGAAAACTTTCGGGTTGAAATGGGAGAGAAGTTTTGATATCCGGAGTAGCTTCCCTAATTCCATGTAAAGTTTGGGTGATTTCTCTAACCTAGATTGTTGTTTGGAGAAAATAGATCATTCACAGGATGTTTGAATGCAGTGTTTATCTGACATAGTAGTTGCTTGTTTCCTATGAGGGGACATTCTTTTAAAACATGAGTTGGAGAAAGACAGTTGTGACAATCTAGGGTAGTAACTTGATTGATTTGAGCTGATGCTCGTTCTTTGATTTCTAAAGCTTCTAACCTACGCATGATTGTAGCCATCTTTACTTTGGAGGCTATGTTTGTATGTAAGAAAAGACCACTAGATTTGGTTTGAAGAATGATAAAACTCTGTCATCACAGTGCTCCCACTGCATGGTTTTCTTGGATAAACTCCTTAAAAATTTCCATGCTTCATTAGCATTTTTCTTCATAAAATATCCTTGACACATTGATTCTAAGAAAGTTTTGAAAGAATAATCCAATCCTTCATAGATGATTTGTGATAGGATATAAATGATAACAAAAAGTTGTAAGTGCACTACTTAAAGTCATAGTATAAAAAGTTATTGATCCCACGAGGAAGGTAAAAATCAAGATTGGTTCTTATGTTGTGTGTATGAAAATTTAGGAGTGTTGAAAGTTTGTGATTGTGGGAAGATATGAGGAGTAGTTGTAAAAATATGCAAACAAAAATAAAACGAAGACAAAAAGAAATGAAAGGAAATAAATAGGAAAGTAATAATGAAAAATCAAGAACAAAGAAAAAAATCAAGAAAGTAAAGAGTAGGATTCAATTAAGGATATGAGGAATCTAGAATTGAATGCAATAGCTAATTTCAATTATAAATTATGAATCATTCTCTTTATATCATATTTTACTTTAGATTTATTAAGTATAGACTATCAAACAACTTAAAGAAAGCATAACTTATTAAATTATTATCTAAGTAAAATTAATATTCATAAAAAGAACAATAACTAGATAGTAATTCTAGAATTCATAAGCATAACCTATCAAACCACTCAAGATGGGCATAGATTATCAAATTCTTCTTTTACCAATTAGTTCTCTAGTTAATTGTTCTACACATGATCATTTTAAGCACAAGAGAATAATTCACAAACTATAAAAGAAATTAGGCTAGTTTCATATAATTCTAGAATTCCTACAACAATTAGTTCCACATCTTAGGAAATAAAAACAAGAAATGAAATCTACACTAGAGAAGTGTAAAGAAAAGAGTGAAGATAAAAAGTAATTAAAAGAAGAGAAATGAGAACAAAGAAATTTACACTATGAACATAGAAATAAATCTATCTAAGTTGTAAAAGAAAAGAACATAAATGAAAATCTAGATTATGCGAGAAAATAAATCAATTCTACAAGTTGAAAGTGCAAGAAAACAAAAAATAAAGACAAGAATGTAAAACTACTCTACAAGGTATTAATATAAATCTAAACTACTAAAGCTAAAAGAAAAGAAATTACTATAAAAGAGATAAAAATTAAAGGAAAAATTTACATTACAAGAGGGTTTAGCCTCTTGAAAGCAAACCTTCAACTTGACCTTCATTTTCATCTTCATCTTCGTCTTCATCATCAAATAAACAGAAGAAAAGTAAAATATAAAGATGTGTAAATTTTTTTATTAATTATAACAAAAAATTACAAATTTCAAAGGTCTTCTCAATTAAGAGTAACCCTCCTCTCCAAATGGAGTTCTACAAAAATTTTTACACCCTCAACCTCTCACTCTCTACCCCTATTTATAGTCTATAGTAGTGAATAAGACCCATTGGATTAAACTTGATCCCAAAGTTAATCAATTTCAGTCTTTAATTCCGAATAGTAAATAGGTATCGATACCGCTATCAATACATGTATCGATAACCAGTCTTTTTATTCTTTGGTCGATCTTCTCTTAGGCTTGGACTCTTGGGCTTTTTTGATAGATGAGATATTGAGTTTTTCTTAGGCTTTTACTCATTTATCCTGCAATTAAGATAAAACACATTTATTAGTGATAAATTTATTTAAATTAAATAGATATTGAGTGTACAAAATGTAATAAAAATGTGATTATCCATTTGACATAATAGCCATTTTCAAGACCGTAGTGAGGATATTGGATAAGAAGATCCTTAAATTTGTCAAAATACTTTTAGAATAGCTCTCCTGATTCTATCTTAAAATTCTGAATACTGTTTCTAAGCTTAGGTGTTTTATGGATGGGGAAACATTTCTTCAGAAAATTAGTAACAAATTCATCCCAGGTTGATAATCACATTTTTATTACATTTTCCCCACATTTCTATTTTGTTTAAATAAAAATGTCACTAATAAACATATTTTATCTTAATTTGCAGGTTAATGAAGAATTAATGAACAAAATCTCAAAAAGATCTCAAATTTCCACATTTTTAACCTTTTATTGAAGCCCGAGATCAAGCTAAGCAATCTACAGAAGCCGAAGAAACAATGATCAAATATGAAAAGAAATCAAGTGAAAATCATGTTCGAGATGTTAGCCACAAAGAAACGACGATATCTCTCAATCTGAAAGGCAGAATTTAACATATAATATATAAAAATCACCTATCTCGATGAGATACAGCTAACTATATTTTAAAATTTTTTGAATTCTAATTGGTAGGCCAAACGATTCGTCAACCGATTGGCCGACAAATTGATCCATAACAAACTCGTTAGATGGCTAAGATTTGATCCTTGGAACCTAAGTAAAATCCAATGGGTCTCATTCATTACTATAGGCTATAAATAGGGGTAGAGGGTGAGGGATTTAAGTGTGAAATTTTTTATAAAACTCCATTTGGAGTAGAGGGTTACTCTTAATTGAGAAGACCTTCCAAAAATTATAACTTCGTTGCAATTAATGAAGATCAAGAGGAAGATTGTCCTTCATCAAGAGGCTAGAACTCTCTTGGATTATAATTTTTCTATTTTATCTTTTCGCTTTTCTTATAATATTTTATTTTCTTACTTTAAATATTCAAGGGGCTAGAACCCTCTTAAATTAGATTTATTTTCATGCCTTGTAGAATAGATTTAATTTTAATGTCTTTATTTTCTTACAATTATTTTATTAAATAGATTTATTTTGTTACATAGTTTAGATTTTATTTTTTTGCACTATTCGTCAAGAGGCTAGAATCCTCTTGGAAATTAGTTTTTATTTTTGTTCATTCTTTTCCTTTCATTCTCTCACTACAGGCTAGAGCCCTCTTTAAAGTTAGTTTTTATTTTTATTCTCTCACTTAGAGGCTAGAACCCTCTTTGGAGTTAGTTTTTATTTTCATTCTCTCCCTTTTGTTTCTTTATTTTTATTTTCTAAGATGTGAAACTAATTCATATAAGAATTTTAAAATTGCATGAAACTAGTCTAATTTCTTTTACGAATTGTGAATTACGCTCTTGCACTTAAAATAATCATGTTTAGAATAATCAACTGGAGAACTAATTGGTAGAAGAAATTCTAGAATTACTATCTAGTTGTTATTCTTTTTATAAATTTTAAATTTGTTTAGATAATAATTTGATAAGTTATGCTTTCCTTAAGTGGCTTGATAGTCTATGCTTAATAAATCTAAAATAAAATATTATAAAAGGAGGATAATCCATAATTTATAATTAAATTTTTTTAGTGGATTCAATTATAGATTTATCATATTTCTAATTGAATCCTCCATATTTTACTTTCTTAATTTTCCTATTTATTCTTTATTTTTTATTTGATTCTTGATTTTATTTTCTTCCTATTTCTTCATCTTTCTTTCTCCACTCTCAATCTAGTTTTGTTTTTATTTGTATATAGTCACAACTATTTTCCTTATATTTCTCCACAATCACATGTTTATTATTCTTAATTGTCACACATACAACTTAAAAATCACTTTTGATTAATTCCTAAAACACCTTCCTCATGGGATTCGACATTTTTCAATACAATAACTTAATTGTGCAATTGCAATCTTGACATATTCACGAACACTACATCACGTTTTTAGTGACCTTGCTAGGGAGGGTGCTTATAAGTAGGATTTTTCTATTTTGGTTCATTAATTTGTGTATTTTCTTATGAAGGAACAATTTTGAAGATTGAAGATTGAAGATTGAAGATTGAAGATTGGAGATATGCTTGTGGTAACTCTTCTTTCTAGTATTTTTAATTCCACCCCTATATTTAGTTCCTCACAAGTAGAGACAATTAGGATCTAATTTTGTTTTTCTTTCGTCGACCATAATAAATTTCGCCCTCCATGTAGACATTTGCTAACAAGATAATAATCTCAAACAAGAGCTCTCTTTCTCATATTTGTTTGATTGTTAACCCTAATTTAAAAATAAAAATTTTCTTTTTGCATCCTTTTATAGTTGCGTTTTATATCTAGGGTAATATTACATATAGTTGGTAGGAATTCATCCATGTGATTTGAGCATCTTGATTTGGCACACACTTGAAAATATTCTTAAAGGCAAAAACCTCCTAATCAAAATAAGGTGAGAGATTTTATCACCCTTTCCTTAGCCCACAAATTACTAATTCTTCACTACACAAACCCAAGCCTTTTAAAACTTATTAGACGTTGGCCCCTAAGAAATCTAGCTCATTAAGAAATAGGAAATCCTCAAGTGAACCGGTTTAATGTTACTTGAATCTTTTGGTGTCTAAGGCAAAGTTTAGGGGTTGCGTAAAGTGCTCCGCAAGGAGTGAGGTACTTAATTAATCTTTGATATCTCTTTAGTATTATCATTACTTGGCTAATTGACCGAGTAAACTTCAAACTTTTCACTAAAGGAGTTTTTGATTAGGAGCTTGTCTAGTTGAGTCTTGGCTTAATCCTAGAATTAAGGGTAATTGACACAAAGTGATTACTCTTGATTTGTTTTAGTTAGGTTTTTGTTTTATCCTTTTTCACTTTCTCTTAGATCTTTTAATTTTAAAAAATAATTTATTTTCTTTGAATTTTCTTTCAAAAATAATCTAAAAAGAACTTGTATTGGTGCATGCAACTTTAGATTAGGGATAATACAAATTGTTTAATTCGTATTGAACCTTCTTTTGAAATAAACAACATGGCTAATCGATCCGTTTTTCAAGATATGTGTTACCCAACTATGAATGCAATCCCATCTTGCATTAAGCTTCCCAATGTCAATGGAACTAATTTTGAGCATAAATCGTATTAAATAAACATGCATCCAAAATTCTTAGGAAATGAAACCATAGACGCTTACATTTTTATCTCTTAGTTTGAGGAAGTTTATCTTATGATTAAGATTAGAGAACTATCTGAGGATACAATTAACCTTAGATTCATTCCATTTTCCCTTAAAGAGAAAGGCAAGAAATAGCTTTATAGATTACCTACAAATTCTATCTCAACTTGGGATGAATTGTCACTTTTTTCTAAAGAAAAATTTTCCCTATCCACAAAATGGTTAAGCTTAGAAATAGCATTCAAAACTTTAAGATAGTCTGGGGAGAGCCATTCTGACAGTATTTTGATAAATTTAAGGATTTTCTTATCCAATATCCTCACCACGGTCATGAGAAATAGCGATTATGCCAAATCATCTATGAAAGATTAAATTATTCTTTAAAAACTTCCTTAAAATTGATATGCCAAGGAGATTTCATGAAGAGAAATGCCAAGGAAGTTTGAGAATTTTTAGAGAGTTTATCCGAGAAAACCATGCAGTGGGAACACTATGATGACATGGTTTCATTAATTCTCCAACCCAAATTCAGTGGTCTGTCCCTAGAGACAAACATAGCATCTGAAGCAAAGATAACTACCATCATGCGTAGGTTAGAAGCTTTAGAAATCAAAGAATGAGCTCCAACTTAAATCAATCAAGTTTCTATCTTAGGTTGTCACACCTGTCTTTCTCTATCTTATGTTTTAGAGGAATGTCCTCTCTTATGAAACAATCAACAACTAGGATAGATAAACGATGTATTCTAGAATCATGTGAATGATTTATTCTCTCCAACTTACATTTTAGGTTGGAGAAATCACCCGAACTTTGCATAGAATGTAGAAAACTACTCCAAAAATCAAAACATCACTCCCTCTTCAAACCAACAATTTCCTAGGGGAAACACAATTACTTTCAGCTCCCAAAATTATTTTCAACAACCAAAGCTGAGTCTCCTCACCATCAATCTATACATCATATTTCTCCAAGTTCTGATCATTATAAAAGTCTCCGTTGATGTTAAATAATAAAACAGTTAAATATATTAGGGGTAAGGTTGATTAGGGGCCGCTCAATTCTTCAAATATCTGGTTTTGAGTTGAGTAGCTTTCAGCCTGCACAAATAGCAACTCGTGAGAGGATAGGGCTTGGTTCCTCTGTTGTACTTGAAATTACCTTCCTAGAGGGGGAGGGGTGAATAGGGTATATGCTAATCTAATCCGATATTAATACCAAATTAAAACTTATTAACAGTATCCTAGATAGTATGATATACAATGAGATATATGCAAGGATAACAATTAAACAAAGGGCGATATAAACAATGAGACAATGGCGATATAGAAATATGATAAGCAATGAGCATAAGAATAATACGTCAAGTTAAACACAAACACACAATATGTTCACAGAGTTCGGTCACCCTCGACCTACGTCTCCTCTCCTCATTCACGAGGAGAATCTCAACTATCACAATTGATTTTCAACATTCACCGAAAATGTTTACAACTCACACAATCGATTTTCTAGCTTACCGAAAACTTTCACAACTCACACAATTGTAATCACACAATACACCCTCTAAGTGTTGGCCTAGCCCGTGTCGACTTTCTCAAGTGCTCGGATTTACTACCTCTCCCTAGGCTTTACTACCGATGCCACTCCTCTTGGAATCGACCTTATCTCTCACCACACACTCCTCTCGGTGTACTTGTGTATTACAATGTGATGTAATAAATAAGCTCAAGTAAAAATGATTTGTTCTCTGTAATACATGAGAACGAATTGTAAGCTCACACTCAATGATACAGTCTCACAACCCCAATATACTATGTATGAAATACTTAAGCTCAAGTGGGTATGTGTAATCAAAGTATAATAAAAAACTAAACTCAATATGAAATCTAGCTTAATGAAATAGTTAATCAACAAATATATATATATATAAAGCTTAGAAATTGAGTTTAGTAAAACTTCTATGAAACAAGAGTGAAGGAGATGAGAAATTGAAGCCCAAACAAGAATGAATAGATCTCCTCCTCTTGTAAACTCTCTTCACATAAACACTTGTTTAAAACTTTTCTTCGGTAGTTAGAGTGTTTAATACAAAGGGATATATATAGGGTAGCAGAACTAAGACCAAGAACCTAGAAAAAAAATAAGAAAAATCACAAAACAATAATAATCTGGAAACTAGCCGTTACTGTGCTATGTACACATTATCAGTCGACTGATGCCCGCATTGGTCGACTTATGGACTTTTAGCAGATGAAAACACTAACTGCACAATACTTTATTAGTTGACTGATCACTGTAGTCAGTCGACTGAACAGATGAAAAACACTAACTGCACAACATCTCATCAGTCGACTGAACGGACGAAAAACACTAACTGC
Source organism: Asparagus kiusianus (assembly GCA_022839385.1). Taxonomy (NCBI): domain Eukaryota; kingdom Viridiplantae; phylum Streptophyta; class Magnoliopsida; order Asparagales; family Asparagaceae; genus Asparagus; species Asparagus kiusianus. Next base: position 137,786 of record BQKN01065085.1, read on the forward strand.
ACACACTTCATTAGTCGACTGATCACTGTAGTCAATCAACTGAACAGACGAAAAACACTAACCACTTAACACTTCATCAGTCTACTGATCACTATAGTGAGTCGATTGATAACATGCATAGAGCCTGAAATGAACCGTAAATATGAACTTTGAACCCTCTTTAAAAATATCAAGTAAATTCCAAAAAATGTAAAATTGGGGAAATGTTTATAAACATGAAAATGAACATGTTACAAAAAGAACTTTTAAATTATATTTCCCATTTGTTAAAACTCATCATTTTGCAAAATAGTCCAAAAGCACGAAGTCTCAACAACACATGATTTTGACAAATTATTTTCAAATAAGTTTGAAACTTCTCTTAAGTGGATTAAAAGACTTTATAAAGGATGTGAAATAGTATAATCAAGTCTTTAATCCAGACATATTATTTTGCAAAGTTACAAAAAATATGAAAACAATAACATGATTTTATTGATATGAAATCGTTAAAGTTTGATTTTAATGAAATCATTTTAAGCACGTATAAACATGAAACCAATATGTGTGTATATAGCTTTATCCATTTGTTTCATATTTATGTCACTAAACTTGAAAGCAATAAAATAAAAACGCGTATGTGTGTAATATTTTGAGCTTTAAGTATAACACAAAAAGTATAAACACCTAAACTAAATATACCAAGCAATGGATCTTCAATTAGGCTCGACTTGGTTGTGGATAAAGCTTGATCTTGTACTTGACTTGAATTCATCATCGCTTCATTCCGATATCCTTCCAACCTCCTTTAGATATCACTGTTATGCTTGATTCCATCCAACCTCCAAGAGGAGGATCTTTGTATAGAGTTCCTAACAAGAAAATACAAAACACTCGACAAACTGATGTAAGGAATTGTTTGTTAATCATTAAAACTAGATTAGATAGTAGGCTCATAAACATGAGACCTAACAGTACCTCCAACGATCAAGTTAGTTGATGAACTTGAGTGGGGAAAATGAAGAACTGTGTGAGTTCTTTAGTGTAGTGTAGTATAATTATCAGATATTACTTGGAAAAATAGCCTCTATCAGTTGATTAGCAGGAAAGGTCCTTAGCAGGAGAGGTCCTTTTGTCAAAAATGTCTAAAAAAAGTCCTCTTTTATGTTAGAATAGTGCCTCTATTTATAGTGACACTAAAAGGGTAGAACGGTCACTCCTGCTAAGTATAAGATGGTGACAAATAAGTATGGCGTGGATGCTGCGTCAGCACCTACTTTACAAGCGTCAACCGATGAGTAGAGGAGAGATCACCTTAGCATTTAATGTAAAGTGATCAGAGACATGGCAGTACTAACATGGTCCGATGAGTCATGAAGACTATCAGGACTAGAGGTATGATGGTGCCTGCCAAGCATTAAATATGACGCCGACGTGCTGTCAGTGGATGAGGCTCCAGGTTGAAGTCGTCCTTTAACATGGCCGAGAAGTAATACCTTTTGAGTCGACCTTGTGAGGCGTCAAATAATTGGTCGAGTAGGCTCGTAGCGAGTCGTCTTCGACAAGAGGATCGACAAGTATCACCCTTCGAGCTGACATAAGGGGAAGTCGACTTAGCAAGTTGGCTAAGTGAGGATTCTTGATCCTGACCGTCAATTCGATTTTAACGGTGCATGTAGAAGGACTCCTATCCATTGCTAGCAAAAGGTTTCAATTTAGTGATTAAAAACACCATAACATTTAGCCCCTTTCACTTGGAGTTGGCTTGGGCAGGGTCCGAGTGAAATGAAAGGAGCTGTTAGAAGGACGTGGGTGTGCATTAAATGAGGGAACTGAAAAGTCTCTTCAGATTTTACATGGTTGACGTAACTACACATTCTTTTTGACTGCCACAGCTCCGCTTTTCTTAGAAGATTATGGGTTATTTGAGGTTAGTTGGTTGCGCCTCGATCTCTGAGGTGCCGCTTCGTATTCTAATAATTAATCAGGGTCGTTAGATAAAGCTTGATCTGACTGTTCAAATTCCGGCCGCTATGGATTCAACTACCTATATATAGAACTAGAGCTATAGAGGCGCTGGTTATTGTCTCTTGAAATTCCTTTTAAAGAGCTCAAAATTTTTCCTGCTCATCTCTTTCTAGCGATCATTTCTCCTTTTATGATGGCATCAGATCCTATAAACCGGCGAGCTCTTGTGGCGGAGATCCATTCCATGGTAACCTAGGCATAGAAGAGGATGCTCTACGGGAGGTTTATATCCCCTGAGAGTATGAGCTGATAGCCCCAATGAGGTCGGAGGTCATATATGATCATGGACCGGATCGGGCCCTGCTCTACTTGAGGCATTTGGAATTTGCCTTGTGCCTGCCCTTGCACCCTATCCTCCAGCAAGTTTTCACAATGCTAGGGGTATCATTAGCCCAGATGAAGCTGAATGCTATTGTAACTTTGGTGGGGTTCGTGGTGATCTGTCATTGGATAGCAATAAAGCCATCCCTACGAGTCTTAAGCTGTTTGGTGATTATGAAGGTGAACCAGAATGAATCCTACTTCCATTTCTAAATAGTGGGGAAGTACAAGCTTATTACCAGCCTTCCTGACTCGTACAAGGACTGGAAGGAGAAGTTTTTCTGGGTCATGAGGCACGACCTGGAGTTAGGCTATTCAAACTAGCCTGAGACATGGAGAGAAGCGCTCATGGAGTGTGACTTGCTCAATACCAAGATGGATGTGCGAGTTTAAATCAAGGAGTATGCTGGCTCTCGTCGAGTTGACCACCTACTTGATAACTCGGTCTTGCGGGTTGCCAATGTTTCTTTCATGCCTCCCTCTACCAAGGACCAGGAGAGGGATTCAACCCTTATTTGAGGGATAACGAAAGCGATGATGGTGCCGACCGCTCCTCTGGCTGACCCCCCGGGAAGGGCTATCTATGAGGCCTAAAATGCATCTTAATCGTGACTTTCCCCCATGTAGGCCGAGACGACTGAGGTGGAGCCTTCTACGACCCTCATCCATAGATGAAGGAGGAGGCCCTGGAGGGATGAGGAGCAAGTACCTCAGGTGGTGGCTGAGGTGGTCGAGACCAGCATCATCCATGTGGATGAGTCGTCTCTAGAAGAGGAGGCCGAGGTTCCCCAGGAAGAGGCTGGAACCGAGGCTAGAGCTTTCACTGGAGAAGAATGGTCATCCATTCTTCATAGCGAGTCATTCCACTAGGGAAAGAGCCAGATGTGGCGGAAATGATGCCTCCTGTAGGGATGGAGTATCCTTTCCCTCATCATGTTTTTGAGATTGGGGAGGAAGAATGGGAAAGGATGAGGTAGTACCTCATTAGGACTTCGAGGGTCAGCCCTCGATATGGACAGGAGCCTGACCTAGAGCACCGCTACCAGCATGTTCACCTTCTCAATGTTAGGGGGACGGTCCTTGATTCTTGCCTGACTTAGTTGAGGGCAATCAAGTAGTTTTGGCACATCTTTTAAGCGTCGACCACCATAAAGGAGGGTACCGGCTCTTCCCAAATGCCTCACGAAGGAGAGAAAACAAGGATATACATGTAAAATCTAACTTTTGAGTAGAATAAAGTCAAGAGAACTCACCTCCATATGACGAAGCCACGGGATCCTTTCTCTCAAGAGAACTCACCTCCATATGATGAAGCCTCGGGATGTGCGCTCTCTTCGAGGACATGATAAAAATAATATTTTTATTGAAAACCTACAGAAAATTAGGGTTTTAGATAAGATTTAAAACGAAAGTTGAAAAACTTGTAGGAAAACACCCTCAGGTTCGGTTCTTACTAAGAATCGACAAATATCAAGGCGTGGTGAAGTGAAGTAAAGGCTCAAGCTTGAGAGCAATGGCCAAAATCCTACAAAAAAAGGTTAAGGTTTTGAGGAGCAATTCAAAATAAAACCCCTGAAACAAACCCTCAATTCAAAGCTTTGGGTGCGGTTTTACCTGGTATCAAAGAAATAAGAGGTCTTGGTTAAGAAGAACCGAAGCAAATAGCTGAATTCTTGAGAAGAACACCGAAACCCTAGCCCTCTTGAACCCAAATCTGACAAAATTGAAGAGAAAAAGGATATGGGAGAGATTTAGAACTCTTTTATAGGGTTTGGGGAAGGTTTTCGAACTCAAGAATGTAGGAAAAAGTGACTAAAAAATACCGCAAGTCCTGATTTTAAAGAGCTAGAACCCGACTGTTCGCCTTCGTGCAAGACAATCCACACTATCTCCATACACGAGACAATTAAGGCTATCTCGTGTGAAGGGTTATATGGGTGCACTTCTGAAGTGTATTATGGTACACCCTTGACTCATTTCTAGTACATTTCAACACTGTGATGAGTATATGAGAATAAACTGCTTCTCCTTGAACCTCCAACGGGTATACGAGGTTAAACTTATTACCGACACTCCGATGAGCATATGAGTATAAACTGCATCTCCTTGAACCTCCAATGGGTATATGAGGTTAAACTGATTCCCGACACTCCAATGAGTATACGAGTATAAACCGATCCTCCCCGCTCTAACGCCTTAAGAGCTTAAACTATGTAGACTCTAGTTTATGTATGAGTATAAATTATATTCACACTACAACGAACGTCAACGAGTCAACAATTTTACCAAAATCAGGCTCAGGATAATTTTCAAAGAGTTTAATCACAATCCAGATGCAAAACCCCGATGTAGATGATTAGTTAAATGTCAACTCAACAACACAAGCTAGTTCAGACATCAACATATCAGATCCAGTTCTAGATTTTGACGATAGTGAAGTGATAAACATAGCACCAGAAGTATTTTAGAATACTCAACAAAACACTAGGTAAGCTGAAAGCTGAAGAAGTCAAAGAATTGAAACCATTCACAGGCCCTTTTCACACAATCTCCTTGACAAAATACCGAAGGGATTGAAAATAGGGCCTATCTTGTCCAAAGTATTCCAGACTACTCGATAAAATACTCAGGAGGCTAAAAACTTTCGATAGGGTATCTGTAGGCATCAAAAATTACCTATAGGTTCCCAAACACAGCTCAAGACAAAGAAAGGGCGAAAGACGTCATTATCTAAGTCAGGCAAGATCATCCGAGGGCTAGTTAAAGCAAAAGGAAGCAAGGAAAACACAAAAAATGACAACTCAAAGAAACTATAGTTTCTGAGACAGTGTCAACTGTATCAAAAATGCGGGACACTATTGGTGTCTCGGAAATGGCAACACTGTTGGTGTATCGGAAATAAAGAGGCATTGTAACGTCCCTTTTCATATTTTTCTTGGACTTCGTACGACCCACGTGGCTTCATAATTGCTTGGGATCATCCATAAACATGGGAAGGCCGTTACAAACTGAAGAGACATTGAAAATTCCCAGAAATTACGGCATTTAATAGATTGAACGTCAGTTACAAAACTACCTGGAATGACTCCCTCTTCCGAGACAGTGGACACTGTCTCAGAAATAAGAGTTGACGGATAAGATATGTTTTGACTTCTTATCTTCAGAAACGGTTCCCAGAGACTATAAATACTTCCCCTACACCCTTGTGCACAAGGGGAGCAAAATAACAGCTGAGAGTTAGCATTTTTGGCAAACTTTAGAGAGAGTCTTACACCATTTTCATGGAATCCTCAAAGCCTTCAGTGTTTCCTCAAGATCTAAGTTTTGACTTAATCTTAAGAAGAGTGTTTATTTTACCTCGCTAAGATACTCACTTTAGTTCTTGTTTCCACGTCGAGACATTAACTTTAAGCCTTCTTCACGATCAACTTAAATCGTTGAATTGGCCGTCCACGGATCAAAGCGTCCCCAGTACAGGAAAAGATGCAACACAAGCAATGATTGATAAATAGTCTCTGCATGTGTTTCGAGGAGATCTCATTTGTTTGTTTTCATTTGTGTAAAGAAGTCTTATAAAAAGGCTTACTTTTTTAAATCTGTAATTCGATAAACGAGTTGTAATAGATTCCACATTGAAAAAGATTTTTGATGCAAACAGAGTGGGCCTCTACATAGGAGCAATCGAGATTTGTCTAAGCCCATCTGGCTGAAGGCGTCAACATACAAGATGTCCACCGAGCTCCCTGTGTCAACTATTATCCTCTTCACTTGGAAGCCGACAATCCCTGCTGTGATGACAATGGGATTGTCATGAGGCGTCTCGACGCCTCTCAGGTCAGCATCCCCAAAAGAGATGGGCTTTTGCTCTCTCGACCTCTTATCACATTGGTCAATTCGCAATGTCCTCTTGGAAAACCTCTTTCGAGCATTGTTGGATGACCCTCCAGTGGTGGGACCGTCACTGATCAAGTTAATGACCCCCTTATGTCTAGGCTTTAGGGGTCGGCTACCCTGTGATGGTCAAGGATAAGGCGACCGCGAATGGGATCTCCTATTCGCCTTGACTGGGGAGCTTCCCTTCGGTCTCTCTGAGAGATGAGCTTCTTCATGTACCCTCTCTTGATTAGATCCTCAATGCCCCTCCTTAATATATAGTAATCATTGGTGAGGTGGCCATGGTCTCTATGATAGCGACAATAATGTTAGGTATCTTAGTTCTGTGGATTCGACCTCATTTGAGGAGCGGGCTCGTTGAGGTGTCCCTCCCTTTGGACCGTAGTGAAAGATTCAGCAAGGGAGGTGTTAAAGATAGTGAGAGCAGGCACCAACGCTAGGTCCCTCTATCGGTCTATCCTGTTAGACTTATTAGAGCAGGACCCTCGGGGGGTCTCTCCACCACTCCTGTCTTGTAGGGGGGCCTCTAGCTGATTTGGGCGTCGACGCCGCCATCTGTGCTGTTGTAGGTGTCGGTGGTGCGGGTGGTGCTAGTACTGGTGTGGCTGCTACTGCTAAAGTCGTGGATGTAGAGGCCTATGTGGCCCTAGCTACTATCTTATAAGCTCAGGCATACTTCATGTCCATGTACCCATGAGCTTTGGCCATCAGCTGCTCATAATTGGCGATTGGCTTCTTAGCAAGCAAGTCAGCTAACTCATTGCTCTACAAGTTAGTCACAAGAGCGAACATAGCAACTGCACTCTTTATGGGTCATTAACCTCCAGCCTCTTCATCTAGAACCTCTTGAAGTAGGCTCGAAGGCTCTCTCTAGGCCCTTGCCTCATCTAGATCAACACATGAGGGGGTAGTTTCTGCTTTGTGTTAGCTAAGAAGTGGTGGATGAACTTTTGCCTAAGTTGTTGGAAGTTGCTGATGGACTTATTCTTAAGGGCATTCCACCAAAGCTTAGCGCTCCCTGAGAGAGTGATGGGGAAGCATCGGCAGATAACTGCTTCCGATACTTGGAGCATGATCATCACATCATAATAATTCTGGACATGCTCGGAGGGGTCTCCCTTGCCCTTGTACTTCTCCGCATGAGGCATCTTGAACTTCTCACATGGGGTGTTCATGAGATTATCAGAAAGGGGGATGTTCCCCCTAATGGCTTTTGTGATCGATTTGTAAACCCCATTATATCTAGAGGACCCTATGATAGCAGAGGGGGCTAGAGAGGCACGATGGTGCAGAAGAGTTTAGAGATTTCTCCCCTAGTGCGGTGCCCAGGGTGACCATGGCCGAGACTCTCGTCGGTAACTTCAAGATGAGGGAGGAGACGTCGGCGAGGTTCCTCGGGGCGAGTCACCCAATGTGGCAGAAGGGTTGCATACTCAAGCCAATCCCTTAACTGTTTGGCAGTAGCATGGGGAGCCTGAAGTGGGATTACTTGCTGTGCTCTAGAAGGAGGGTGAGTCTCCGATCGCTGATCTCCAAAAGGTGGGGGGAGGGGGGTAGTAGAAGTAGCTTTCTACGGCTATAGAGGCCGGCTGAGGAGCTCGCTAGTGAAGGTAGCGAGTTGCAGCTGAAGAGATTGAGAAATCTTCTAAACCATTTCTTCAAGCTGAGCTTGAGTAACATAGCTCTGGTATGGTCCTTTAATGTAAGACTGATCAGCCCTATGCTCAGAACCAGACATAATTGCTTAAAAAAGAAAGAAGGCCCCATGGTGGGCCCCAAGCTGTTTATGTTAAATAATCAAACAGTCAAATATATTAGGGGTGAGGTTGATTAAGGGCTGCTCACTTCTCTGAATATCTAGTTTTGAGTTGAGTAGTTTTTAGCTTGCATAAATAGCAACTCGTGAGAGGACGGGGCTTGGTTCCCCCTTTGTACCTCCTACGATCAAGTCAGTTGATAAACTTGAGTGGAGAAAATAAAAAACTGTGTGAGTTCTTTAGTATAGTGTAGTATAATTATCAAATATTGCTTAGAAAAATAGCCTCTATAATTTGCTTAGCAGGAAAGGTCCATTTATCAAAAAAGTCCAAGCAAAAGGGGCTAACTGTTATGATGTTTTCAATGCCAAAGTATAACACTTTTCCATCAACGGACATGTGTCCTTCTACATGCACCGTTCAAATCAGATTGACGATGAGGATTTAGAATCCCTACTTAGCTGACTCTCCGAGTCGACATCCCTTTATGTCGACTCGAAGGGAAATACTTGTCGATCCTTTTGTAGAAGATGACTCGCTACGAGCCCACTCGACCAGTTATTTAAAGCATCGCAAGGTCGAATCGAAAGGCGTTACTTCTTGGCCAAGCTAAAGGAGGACTTCAACCTTGAGCCTCTCCCGCTAACATCATATCAGTGTCATATTTAATTCTTGGCAGATGCCATCATACCTCTAGCCCCGATAGTCTTCATGACTCATCGGACTATGTGAGCATCGTCATGCCTCCAATCACTTCATATTAAATGCTAAGATGATCTCTCCTCCACTTGTCGGCCGACACCTCTAAAGTAGGTGCTAACACAGCAGCCACACCATACTTATTTATCACCATCCTATGCTCGGTCGAAGTGTCTGCTCAACCCTTTCAGTGCTACTATAAATAGAGGTACTATTCTAAAATAAAAGAGGACTTTTTTGGACTTTTTTGACAAAAGGACCTTTCTTGCTAAGCAACTAATAGAGGCTATTTTTCCAAGAAATATCTGAAAATTATACTACACTACACTAAAGAACTCACACAGTTCTTTATTTTCCCCACTCAAGTTTATTAACTGACTTGATCATCAGAGGTACAACTGGGGAACCAAGCCCTAACCTCTCACGAGTTTCTATTTGTGCAGGCTGAAAGATACTCAACTCAAAATAAGATATTCGGAGAAGTGAGTGGCCCCTAATCAATCTCACCCCCAATATATTTGATTGTTTTATTATTTAACATCAGCAATCTCAATGTTCTAGAAAAGGGTTTGGAGACTATGATTAAAGCTTCTACACAGACCACCAACTTGTTGACTCAAACATCCAACACTTTGAATTCCTTCATGCAATCAACTAGACAAATTCTCTATTCCAACACCCAAGCCATGGCTAGGTTAGAAATCCAACTTGGTCAATTAGCTAGTGTTATGAGTAAGAGAGAGAAAGGAAAATTTTTGAGTCAACCCGTGCCTAATCTTAAGGACACCGAATCAAGTTCAACCCACCAAGCTTAAGTGAATGCAATCCATCCACTATAGTGACGAAACCAGGTCAATAATTATGTTAGCATACCTCCAAGTGAAACTCTTGAACCTGAACAAAATCTCTCATTTTGATAACTCTATTTAGCAATCACCCCCTTCTGATGACCAAGTGCCTGAACCCGAAACTGAGCCTAATTTTGATAGGTATAAACCAGTTGCTCCTTATCCAGACAGACTCGGACCTAGGAAATGATCCACTTAGGAGGAGAAGATCCTAGAAACTTTCAAGTAGGTTAAGGTCAATATTCCGCTCCTAGATGTAATTAAACAATGTAAAATTTAGGTGTGGGTGGAGACTAGACATATTTTCTCTTTACCTTAATTTGTTTCTTCCTTTTTGCTATGTTATTTTTTTCTTCCTTTAAAAAACATAAAATATTATAACTTGCCAAACTAATATAGTTAATTAATAATTGATCTATTTTATTAATTTTAAATTTTTTAATTCTTAGTTAATTTTATACTTAAGTTCACTTTTAATGATAACTCTAAGTTAATTTTTTAAGAAATAATTTTTAAAATAGAATACCTTACTTAAAGGATTAAAATTTTT
>BQKN01065085.1:156676-263321 GCA_022839385.1 Asparagus kiusianus
AGATTTTGAGGCACCCGTTATGAACGGCAGATATATTTATTTTAGCAATTGTTAATATCCTCTTATTATAGAGCAGGTCACTCGGACGTAGTTCGAGATGAGATGATTATTCTTTATATTAGAGATTGGAGTATTTATCATTGATTATTTGTTTTTCATTCATAGAGAGTTATATGAAGGATTTGATATATGTATGTACTGATTCTATTTTCTTATATACTCCTACCCCTTCCCCTGGGGAGAGGTAGTGATGATCTCGCTAGCGCTTTGACGCTCGTTGTTTTCCCCCCTTTCAGGCAGCGAGTCTGGCGCACGGAGAGTCGCAGGTTGATGGAACTTCTTAGTTGTCCATTTAGTTACTTATCATATTTTGTAGTTATTACAGAACTCCACATGTTGTTGATAAATCTCAGAATCTAGATTGGTATTTTGTTTCATAGAGTTGAGAGCTATTGTGAGACTTTGTTTATGTGACTCATTGTATTTGAGATTCAGTTCAGACTCAGAGATATGTCTATTTTATTCCAGTTGGGCTCATTATTGATTTTTTCTTATGCTTCTTCTGTGTATATCCAGTATTATCCTATTTCTATTTTTACCTGTCTGTACCTTCACCTATTTATTGTTTCCACTAGAGAGATAGTGATTGTGATGGTGAAACTTGTCATAGCATGGTGGTTGGTGCTTGGCAGGTTTGACAATCCGGATTTCACCTGGGACTGCAGCCTTGTGTGAACCCTGGGGCGTCACAATAAGCTTCTCTAACTAAATATGTAGCTCCCTCATCACAGCAGGTGCCATACGATAGGTGCATAGGATATTAGTGTTGTGCCCCGCTGCAAATCGATTCAGAACTCAACCTGTCTCACTGTAAGCAATCTAGGTATGTTCTAAAAGACATCCTGATACTTTGAGAGTACTCTGGTCTCACTCAAATCAGCATCCTGATCCCGCAACATCACCCCCTCAACGTATGCTAGAAATGACTCCGCTAACTGGTTGCCCTATGAGGTCGCTACAACTAACTCAGTCCTATCGAACACTCGCAAACTGACTATTTTTGCAAAATAGTTGATACTGACATGGTAGGATGATAGCCAATCTATACTAAGAATAACATCAAACTCGGACAAGCGCAAGATGACCAAATCGACTATGAACTAGGACTCATCTAGACTGATAATACATCTCCTGCAAATACTCTATAATAAGGACACATCACCTAGAGGAGTAGAAACTGATAAAGGGATGTCTAATGGTTATGCGTCTAGCAAAAGTCTATCCATGAAAACATAGGATTCAAAGGAATGTGAAGCTCTTGAATCAATAAAAATCCAGGTTGGGAAGGAGTTCACAAAAAATGTACCTTCCACTAAAGCCCCGCTCGCACCAAGGTCACATGACACTACTGCATAAACCCTACCAGTAGCTGCAGACTGTTGTATGGTAGACTTTGGGACGTATGGGACTATCTGTCCCTGAGGTATCTCTTGAATAGCATGCACTGGCCCTCGATCCTTGGAGTAGATAGTAGTACGTCAATCCTTTGCTGCTGGCCGTACCTACGGCCCTACAGTTGATGACCCTGCCCTAGACTCTACTGTTGCTTGCCATGTCCACCCTGCTGCTGACCTTGGCCTCGGTTTTACTAACCTCCTGCTGGTGCACTGTGACACTCTGCTGCTCTATGGCCAAACTTATAGTAATGAAAACAAGTGCCCTAAAATCTGCACTGTTATGGTGCCCTCTGATCTAGTTGCGATCCCTTCTTATAAGGGCCTTGCTTCTGGTGTTGTGAACCCTTTCCCTACTACTGGGGTCCTCCGGGTCCTGAAAAAAAATCTCTTTCCCTTGCCCTTATCCCCGAGCTGTCCTGCCGTAGAGTTACCTTCCTTATTCATCTAAAAAATGGTGGTCTCTGTCTCCTATGAAATGGCGGTGTCGGCTACCTCTCGCACTGAGCGGAATTGTCTAAAAACAAGATAGCTATGAAGGCTTTGGCGATGTCCCATCAAAAACATCTATGCTTGACGCTCTCCTGTCTACCACATACCCGTAAATCTAAGTAAGCTCATAACTTTCCTCTCATAATCAACCATAAACATGTCTCCCTACTCCTATCTGGATAGCTCTAACTCTTTCCCTATCTTTGCCGTGGAAGATACATACTGATCATTGAAGAAATAGATGAAATCCTCACAAGTAAGTGTCATGCGCTGCTCCGGTGTGAATTGAAGCTTGTACCATCCTCCGGTGTCTCCCTTGAGGCTGAAAGCTGCTAGCTTTTCTACTAACGAGCGACAAACCTCTAGTGCTCTCAGCTTCTGATATCTCTCTACCAATCGGAGACAAACCGCTTGCTTTGCAGCCTAATCAACAACTGGTGGTGGTGTAACTTCTGCAGATCCTCTGCAATAGGCACATGTGTTGCTAGTGGCGGCACCATTGGTGGTGGTGTTACTGGTGGAACCTGACTCGTCACTTGCTCTTTGAGTGTTGCCAGTCTAGCTGCTATCGATGCTATGAGGTCAATCAAGTACTATGGAGCCTGCTGCGACTCAAGTTCTGGCTGAGTTTGTCCAGCTCCCAGAGCACGGGACCCTCTTTGCTCACGACCTCATCCTGACATCTGTAATTTTCAGGAGGAGATCTTATAAGACGCAGTAAATGAGACGTCGAGCATAAACAACTTAACATATAACGAAAGGAAAGCATATCACATAGTATCCTCAAAATACTTTATAGTCAAAGTAGGGTAGTCATAAAAAAATTTCTCAAAATTTTTGAGTTACGCATATTATGGCCTCACTCAATCTAAGAATTCCTAACAGACTCTATACTTGAATCTTAGGAAACTCTATATTAGCTCCACGACTCGACACATGATAGCCTAAGGATGCTAGAACTAGAACTCTAATACCCATTGTGACGCTCCTAGTTTCACATAAGGCTACAGTCCAAGGTGAACCCACGGATGTCAAACATTCCATGCACCTAACACTGTACAAGAACATATTTCACCATCATAGTAACATCTCTCTAGTAAAATCAAATAATGATTAAGTGTTGGTACAAAGCAGATAAAGTAAAGGTAATAATGCAAGGAACACAAGATAAAGAAAGATCTAATAATAAATATAAGTGTGTTCCACAAAAAAAAAAGAAGTACATCTGATAAATTGACATAAAACAATGAATCTATAACATGTAGGAGTCAACTCAAAAGTACATAAGCACTTAGCTTCCAAAATTAAATACAACTCTAGAAATGAACTAAAACAACTACTAAGCTAATGTGGAGCAATAACTAACTATTACGTAACGTCAGTGACTATGTAGGAACTCCGTCAAACTGCAGCTCTCTAGAGCTCTGATCCTCTACCTCAAAAGAGGGGAAACAACAGCGTAAGAGCACTAGCAAGAAAATCTTCATTTGTCCCCAGGGGAAGGGCTACTACATATAATGGAGGCTCTACCTAAAATATGCATAGTCTGCCTAATTCATTTACCTTGTACTAAATAGGGTTAATATTTAGAAATCCACAACACAGACTTGTATGTCGAGCGAAATACTCCAAACATGGAAACCCTCATATATATACCATATGTATCAAATTGTGAATTGCTAAATATCAACTTCAGACTAAGAAAAAATAATAAAGAAATAAATTACAAAAATATCATCCTAAATAGCGTCATTAATGTCAAACCAACTACCTCGCGCTACCCTTAGGTAGATGATACAGATACAAGTACATAATCCGGTTTAACCCACAATAAAATATACTCTATCACCATATAACTCAACGGTGAACCATGTCCATAACTAACTCCCGCCTAAGCCTCAAGCTGTCAAAAGTTTCACAATACTATCTCTTGCGAAGTTCTATAGCTCATCGCATCATTTTGCAGAACGGACTACCTATTCAGGAACCCTAAAAAATAGGGCTCCCTAGCCTCATCGCATCACCATGCGGAATGAACTACCTATTTAAGTATTCAACAAATACGGCTCACTAGCCTCATCGCAACACCATGCGAAACAGACTACATATTCAGTTATCTTGTAAATGCGGCTCATTAACCTCCTTCAACGGTATACCGACGCACTACCCTAAGGAGTACTGAGCTGTGCTCATCTATGGTATCCATACATACACATATATTATCCTAACTAATTGTTTCCCAGTCATGCTCAAAATAATACGTGAAATTATCCTCTCCCGGAGATCTTTGTGTGCTAAACTCCATACGTGTATGTCCATGGTTATGTGTGTGTACGTACTGACTTGAACCTTATGTTCACAACCATACAAGCGTGGAAAAGAAAAAAAAACCTTCATCAGCAATTTAACATGTCGGCCAACTACCCTTGAGCATCAGTTGACTAACAACAAACGTGCACAATGTGTACAACACTACAGTCCGCTATTGTTCGATCGATGATAGGAGTCAATCGATCGAACAGAAAGAATGATTTAAATCTGACAGTCTATCAGCCAACTGATCTTTCTGATCAATCGACCGATCAGAGATATGTCAAAGACCTGTAAATCACTATCGGTTGACTGATCAACGTGATCGGTCGACCGATGTGCACTGGTACGGGATATTTATAAGTTTCTATGTTTTACAACTTTTCTCAAAATCGAATTTTGTAAGCATGTTAAGCAAAACATGATTAAACTTTCATAATTACTTAACAATGGGTTAGCCTAAACAGGATCAGATCACTTAGGTTCATAATTCTAGGGTTTAAACATCCTAATCATCAAGGCTCTCAATTAGTTTTATAAATTTGGGTTTTAAATATTTAAATTCGTAAATTAACAATTAATTTGTAAATTAATGATCATGATCATGCATTCTTGTTGATTTGTGATTAAATTTACAAATCTTTTCATTGGGTTAAGTTCTATCATCAAATCTAAGATTTACTCATTAAAAGATTAAGATCTAAGCATCGGATTTAAATAGTGCACATCATATTTAAATTCTACTTATTAAAGATCTAAAATTTTACAGGGATGGGTTTGGAGGAAGGTGTTCTTACCTTTGATTTTGTTTTGATCTCTCTCTTTGGAAGAAACGCGATCATCCTTTACCAAACATCATAGATCTCACCCTCTTCTTGGTATTTGCTTCACAAAGCTCTCCCAAACTCACAATCTAGGGTTAGGGTTTAGAGAGAGGATGGCTACTGCTAGGGTTCAGAGATAGATCAAAGAGAGGAAATTTTTGTGAAAGTTATGTATATATATATACTTATATGCAATTAGGCTCAAATTCAACCCGACCTAAAACCTAATCTAGGTACACTTGTCGGTCGACTAATCCCCCTTGATTGGTCGACCGGCCAAAATTAAATTCAGTCGATAGGTTTTCGTGCACATGTGCATGTTTGTACTCATATATACTCATATACGTACTTAATCGATCTCAAATCAATTACTAGCATAACCATTCACCTCAGAATAATATCATTCATATTAAAAATCATTTATTACTATTTATCATAATATTTTCAAACTTACAGCGTTTTACACCACTTGGCCTTGCTAGGAACCTGACCTTAACGTCCAACCAGAAATGACTCCTTCGTCCCCCATTTAGTCGTAGTCACCTTTCGCTCCAATATGCAATCCTCTTTCAATGGCTCCTCTCTATCAAACCACAAGTCTTCAACATGCGACAAGATCACTTTGTCATCACCCTCATCGTCCAGTAATAGAGGCTCGAACAACTTCAAGTACTTAATATTGATCACTGAATACATGCCTATGTAAGGTGGCAAATCCAGCTTGAAAGCATTGTCACTAATATGATCAAGAATTCGAAACGGACCATATCACAAATGCTTCAACTTCTTTCCTTCTCCCTTTAGCCGCTTCTTATCTAACTTCAGCCATACTATGTCACCTTTAACAAAGTTATAAGGAACTTGATGTCAATCATGCTTCACCTTGTACTTCACTTGTGACTTCTTCAACTGTGCTTCAATTACAGCGTGAATCTTCGCAATCTTCGCTGAGCATTCTGTCTTTCGTTCCCTTGTTTGTCGTCGGCTGTAGCATCACTAGAGAATACTAAATCAAACAGTCTTGGAGATAAGAACCCGTAACAAGTCTCAAACAGTGACTTTCCCAAAGATCCGTGAACAGCCCAGTTGAAAGCAAATTGATGATATGGTAAGCTCTTATCCCAAGTCTTGGGTTGTCTGGAATTATACCACTGCAGCATGTAAACCAAAGTCCGGTGACTACTTTCGTCTGCCCGTCTGTCTGTGGATGGAAAACTGTGTTTTTCTTTAATTCGGTATCCATCAAACCCCATAAAGAATCCCAAAAGTGTCTAAGGAACCTGCTATCCCGATCCGAAATAATTGAACTCGACAAACCAAAGTGCTTCCACACATGCTCAAAGAACAACTATGCAGCACCTGCTCCCGTCACTGTCTTCTTGTAAGGAATCAAGATCACCATCTTGCTGAACCTGTCTACCACAACCAACAAGTAATCATGCCCGTGCTTGGTCATTAGCAACCCGGCCTCCTAGGAAATCCATAGAGATACTCTCCCATAGTCTAGAAGGAACTGGTAACAATAGATACAATCCCCGTTTTCTGTGAGAAGGCTTTGATGTTCAACCTAGCTTACACCCTCCAACATACTTTGTAACATCATCTAACATCTTTGGCCAAAAGACATAGCGTTGAAGATATAGTAGCATCTTTTGAATCCCAAAATGACCTTGCACACATGATGTATGTGCCTCTCTAATCTACTGCAACCAATTGCCATCTTCCTGAATGCAAAGCGATGTCCTACGATACAACAAACCATCTGCTCCGAGCTTATACTCCCCCTTCCGACCTGCCTTCACCTACTCGAACACACTACTAAAGTACCTGCTCGAACACACAACCGAAGTCTTTACTGGATGTGTACATCTGTACATACTTCAAAGGAACCAAGGGCTGAATACGCATCGCCACCAACAAAGCTCTCACTGGCGATCGAGATAGCATATCGGCCAACTTGTTAGTCGTCCCCTACTTGTACTAAATGTGGATGTTGAATGCCATTAAATAAGATATCCACTTTATGTGTCGTGCTTTTTGTAGCCTCGTCTGGGCATGTAGATACTCTAACAGCTTATGATCCGAGTGCACAACCACCTCCTTACCCAACAGGTACACACTCTAATGCTTGATCGCTTGGTAGAGCGCATAAAACTCCTTATCATAAGTTGGATAGTTCTGAATAGCATCCGTAAAAATCTTAAAATGGTATTCCATTAGCTTCCTATCCTGCATCAACACGGTGCCCATAGCATAGCTAGAAGCATCGGTCTCTATCTCGAAGGTCCTCTACAAATTAGGCAACGCCAATACTGGTGCCTCCGAGATCTTCCTCTTGAGTAACTAAAAAGCCTCCTCATGAGTCCGAACCTACTCGAACTGAACTTTCACCTTTGTAAGGCCATGTAAGGGTGTCACATAAGTAGAAAAGTGTTAAATAAACTAACGCAAATACTGGCACGCCCCCATTAAGCTTCGGCCATCTCGTGATAACCACAACTTTTCTTAGATCTATCCTCTGTTGGCCCTTTCCCATGATGAAGCTAAGATACACTAACTCATCCCTCCCAAACTTGTACTTCTTCCCATTGAGTTTTTAGTTAACCGTCCCACAGCACTTCAAATACCTTCTCGACATGCACTAGATGCTCCTCCTAAGTTTTGCTATACACCAAGATATTATCAAGGTAAACTATCACAAAATCCTCTATAAAAGGTCATAACAAATCATTCATCAGCCTCATAAAGGTCGCTGGAGTGTTGCATAACCCAAACGACATCACCAACCACTCGAACTAGCCTTGCTTGGTTTTGAACATAGTCTTCCAAGTGTCGTCCTCCCGAATCCTCACCTGATGGTAGTCAGACTTAAGATCTAACTTTGTGAAGAACATTGCTCCCACTAAATTGTCCATAAGATCATCGATCTTCAGTAGTGGGTAACGATTCTTGATCATTATCTTGTTGAGTGACCAGTAATCCACACACATGCGCGAGCCTCTATCCTTCTTGGGCACTAACAACACTGGCGACCTACATGGCGAACAACTCGGCACTATCACTTAAAGAACCCTAGAGGGGGGTAAATAGGGTTATTGCTAATGTTATTAGATATTAATGCTGACTAAAATTTATTAACAAATATATCCTAACAATGATGATATTCAATAAGATATATGCAAGGATATATATGCAAACATGAAAATAAACAAGAAACAATATAAACAAATAGTGGACACAAAGAACAATCCAAACATAATAAAATGATCATGAAGTTCGGACCTTCCGTCCTACGTCTCCGCTCCCCACTCCCGTGGAGAACTCCACTATCGACACACCCGGTTTGGAAGCTGAAACTTCTCTACACACTCGGTTTTCTAGCTTACCGAAAACTTTACAAATCTCTAATAATGTAAATACACAAACTACAATTTTAAGTGTTGGTTCTCACGTATCGCCTCCCTCAAGTGCTCGGCTTTACTACCTCTCTCTAGGATTTACTACCAACGCCACTCCTCTTGGTATCGACTACGTCCTCACCACACACTCCTCTTGGTGTAAATGTGTATTATAAAATGATACTCTCACAATAAGGCTCAATTACAAGATTTGTTCTCTATAATAGATGAGAACACAATTTAGGCTCACTCTCAAGGTTACACTCACCACAACCCCAAATTATACAATATGTGAAAATACTTAAGCTCAATGGTTGTGTGTGTAAGCAATGAGAAAATAAAATCAAAGTCAATTAAAATCTAGCAAATATAAATATGACATGTAAATGTAAACAAGCTAGATAAATGAGTTGAGAAAACTTCTCTAGAACAAGAGAGATGGAGATGTGAAATGGAAAGCTTAAACCAAAGATGATCTCCTCTTCTTGTGAAATAATCTTTACAAAACCAATTTTGTAAACACTTAAACAAAACTTAAACCACCCTTGAAACTTGTTTTTAAACTCTCTTTTTCTTAATTTAGAAATGAAATAGAGTAGGGTATATATAGGATGAAGAACCAATACACAAAACCCAAGAAAAACCAGAAAAAATGATAAAATAACCAAGGCTAGAAATATAGCCGTTACAGGCCATCAATCGACTAACGGGTTTCATCAGTCGACTGATGAGTTGACCGTTGTAGGTATTTTCCAACTCATCATTTGATTGACAACCTTTATCAGTCGATTGATGGATCATCAGTCGACTAGTCAGTAGACCAAAACAAAATAGAAACATTTGGCAACTGCAGGCACTTTCATCAGTCGACTGATCGGTCGACTGATTTCATCAATCGACTGTCCAGTCGATTGATAACAAGTATACAGCCTATTTAAAGCAGAAACCTTATTTTCAAACTGCCTTTAAAAATAGCAAACAAATTCTAAAGATTATAAAACTTTGGAAAATGATTGTAGACATGATAATACACATGTTTTCAAAAAGCATCTCCCAAATATGAAATCTCATCATTTTACAAAATCACATAAGTATGAACATGTTAAAAACATGATTTTTCCAAAATGACTTAAATAAAACTTTGAAACACTTTAGAATGGATTTAGAGACTTATACAACATATGAAAATAGTGTAAATAAGTCTTCAATCCATAAACATAATATTTTGCAATTTTAATAGAATATGAAACACATAAATGTGAAAATGAAGATATATATTGTTTCATATCTATATAGCTACACCAAAACAACTAATCCACATAGAAAACAAATAAGTATTATATATCTATTTGTTTTCAAAAACATTTGGGGATAAAACACATAAACTATTAAATTGTGTGTGTATAATATCGAGCTTAAGGTATTAACACACAAAGTATAAACCCTAAACTAATTTACCCAAGCTTTATAGATCTTCATTGTAGCTTGTCTTGGTAAACATGGAAGAAGCTTGAACTTAGATCTTGACTAGTATGCATAGGCTTCATTCTACTATTCCGCTAACCTCTATTTAATGTGATCGTGTAGGCTCAATCCATCCAACCTCCAACTGGATATTTGTGTAGATTATCTAACAAAACAAATGCAAACACTCAACATACATTGTTAGGAATTGTTTGTGAACATCAAAACAAGATTATGGAGTAGGCTTATAAACATGTGACCTAACAATCACTTCCTTCTCCAAAAGTTCCTGAACTTGCCTCTTTATCTCCTCGGACTCCTGTACAGATGTCCGGTAAAGACCTATATTTGGCAAAGAACTCTCACCTATCAGCATAATCTCATGCTCCACACTTCATCTTGGTGGTAGTCTAGTGATCTTAGAAAACAAGTCTGCATACTTGGCCTTTAACCTGTCAAGATCTCCTTCCTGGATTTGCTCAAAGTAGTCAAGCATACTCTACTCAGCTACTCCTCATAAGGTCTAATGAACAACAAGACAAAATTCTTGCATGCATTCACTAGCCTCTTCGCTTGAGTCACTATCACCAAGCTTGTTCCCTACGAAAGAGACGTAGAATGAAATACGAACTGCTCGTCGTATTTGGTGAACGTATACTTCTAGGCCTGCCTATCGTAGAATACATACCTATCCGACATATATGGATTACCTAGTATAACCTGACAAACATCTAATGGAACTATGTCGCAAGTGACCTCATCAATATATGACTCATGGATTGCAAACCTTAAAGTGCTTTAGATACTTGACCATCTTCAGACTCAGCTTCTGGACCAAGGCCTTGGATATCAGATTCTTCTGAATGCCTAGATCAACTATGGCATCTACCAAACTGGTCTTCACTTGCAACTTGATAAGAAAGAGCTACTCTCTAGGGTCTTCATCTTCCCTTACGGTCTGCTACCCTACTATAAGATTAAGACTGCTGTTAGGCTTCGTCATACCTGAGATTTCTATTGGACCTTATGCTATCATGTTTACCTTTTTCTCCTCTTTCTTCTTCAACCCTTACAGCTTGAGATGATGATACTTCTCCCAGCACCAATCAATGACATGCCATGTCTGCTTGAAATTATTACAAGTCAGACCTGCTTTCCCTGGCTCACCCTTCTTCTTCTCCTTCTTAGCTTGGGCACCACTAGACTTGTCTCCAGCCTACTTGGCATTTCCCTTTTTCTCATTGCTCTTCTTCTGCTTGTCTTAAATGACAATAACCTTCACGCTAGCCTTCACAATCGACTCAACCATGAATACCTTCATCTCCTTCCTGATGTATTCATTCAAACCCGTCATATACTTCATAAAAACAGAGTACTCCTTCATCGTAATATTTAGGACCATAGTCTGCTGCTAAAACTTGTTAGTGTATTTTTAAACGGTTTGATTGAATCTTTGACGCAAGCCGTACCACTTATACTAATGATCTTCAAGGAATCCCACAAGGTAAAACTACTTTCTAAGAAGATCCTTGAACCTTCTCCATGATAAACATTTCATCTCCTGCTTGCAGTAGGATTTCCATCATGTCAGCGCATGTTCGGAAAGCTTCAATGTAGCAAAGAAGATCTTCTCTTTAGACGAATAGCCATTAAGAGTAAAGTAGGTCTCTAGACACTCGATCCAGTCATCTAGCCTCTTAACGTCAACACTCCCATCATAAAAAGGAATCTCCACTCTAAAGTCAATCTTCAAATTCTAGTAAGAATCCTTACCTCCTTGATGTGGAACAGTGTTGATGGCTTCATCCTCCTCTTCAAAATCTGCCTCCTCACTGTCTCCATCGAATTCTGTAGGTTGTGTCTTTGGGCCCACCGTAGATCCATCCTTCTTGTCACCTCCATGGATGAGATCGACGAGCTTCATGAGAGTTGAACTGATTATCTCGATCTTCTTCTCCTCCACATTAAGTCTTGATGAATTGTCGATATCTGCCATATTCTTCTTTCTTGATTTATGGACTTCTTCCAAAGAAACAAGAATCTCACCTAGCTTCTTGTATTACAATCAAGTAAGGACCATACACATGATACACTCTTCACAGGATCTGATTAGCTCTGATACCAACTTGATATGAGTCATCGTACGAGCACCTTTGATCGTGAAATTATCAAAGATGTCTTTGTAAAGAAACTAGCAAACCATAAGAACAATTAAAATGGCGAAGGAAAATACATTCTCTAGATTATGAAGAATAATAGATTACAAATCTCTTTCCTCACAATCTCTCTAGAATAAAGAACAACATCTCTATTCTCCCTGCCCCACTCTCAATAGGGTTTGTTTAAATATAAATCCTAAAGCCAAAATAGACTAGGAAATTAGTCTGCCAAATAACCTGCTATCAGTCGACTGATGAAGGCTTATCAGTCAACTGATAGTCCTTCATCGGTTGACTGATGAACCATCATCAGTTGACTATCTAGTGCGATGATTTCTAACCTTGTAGTGTGTATGTTATTGGTCGATCGAACATCACCATCGGTTGACCGACTAAAGGGGGTTCACCCACGCTTCTATCCCCAAGCAACCATGAGAATCATCTATCCCCAGGCTTCCATGAGGATCGCTATGTTCCCAAAGCAGAGAAGATACACCCGTATCACCTAGCTAACTGAGTAAACTTTAATTTTTTCACTCAAGGAGTTTTGGTTAGGAGCCAGTCTAGTTGAGTTTATAGGCTTAACCTTAAATGTAAGGGTGATTGTTTCAAGGTGGTTGCTCTTGATTTGTTTTATTTAGGTTTTTTATCAATTTTCTTTTTCTCATTATATTTTAAATCTTTGAGTATTTCTTTTAAAAAAAACTAACGTTTGTCCATCTTAGATCTTTTTTGTAATTTCTTTTTAATTAAAAAGAAAAAAAATTAAAAAACAATTTATTTTTGTGTATGCAAATTTGGATTATGAATAATACCAATCAATTAATTCGTCTTGAACTAATTTTTGAAATATAAAAAAGGCTAATCCTAATACCAACCAATGGCGCTACTTTTGAGCTTAGACCACACTTCATAAATATACTTCTGAAATTCTTAGGAAATAAATCTGAAGGCGCTCACAATTTTATCTCTAGGTTTTAGAAATTTTACCTTATGATTAAGATTAGAGAATTATTTGAAGATGTAATTAAACTTAGATTTATCTCATTTACTCTTAAAAACAAAGCCAAAAATTGGCTATATAGCTTACCCATAAATTCTATCTCAACCTGGAATAAAATTTGATATTATTTTTCTGAAGAAAATTTTCCCTATCCATAAAATGGTTAAATTTAGAAACATCATGAATTTCAAAATAGTCCCATGAAAGCCATTTTGAAAGTATTTTAATATGTTAAATGATCTTCTTATCAAGTATCCCCACCATAGTCTTGAAAAGTGGCGATTATACCAAATCGTCTATGAAGGATCAGATTATTCTGTAAAACCTTTCTTAGAATCGATGTGTCAAGGGGATTTCATGAAGAAAATTACTGATGCAGCTTGATAATTTTTAAAAAGTTTATCTGAAAAAACCATGCAATAGGAATACTATGATAAAATAATTTCATTAGTTTCCCCAACCAAGTCCAATGGTCTTTCTTTAGAGTCGAACATAGCCTTTGAAGCAAAGATGACTACAATCCTGCATAAGTTAGAGGCCCTTAAAACCAAAGAATGAACCCCAACTCAAATTAATTAAGTTTTTACCCCAGGATGTCATAACTGCCTTTTTTAGCCCATGTTCCGAAGAACACTATATTCTCATGTCCTAAAAATATTCTGTTTTTTCCAATCTATAATCTGGGTTGGAGAAGTCATCCTAATTTTGCATGGTATCAGAAAAACTACTCTAGAAATTAAGCTTCACTCCCACATTAACCCAACAATTTCCTAGAGGAAATACTGTTCCATTCAAGTCACCAAACAATTTCCAACAACACAATCTACCTTATAAAAACTAGCCTCCTCATCATCAATCTGTAAATCTCATTCCTCTGAGTTCTAATCATGATAAACGTCTTAGTGTCTTGGAAAATTTTTAGAGACTATGATTAAACCTTTTACATAGATCACTAATATATTGACTCGGTCATTTAACACTCTGAATTCCTTTATGCAAACAACCGACCAAATGCTTAATTCAAACACTCAAGCCATACCTAGTTTAGAAACCCAACTTGGTCAACTAGGTAGTGCTATGAGTGAAGGAGAGAAAGAAAATTTTCCAAGCTAACCTATTGCCAATCCTAAAGACGTGGGATCAAGTTCAACTCACCCAACTCAAGTGAATGTAGTTCTTATCTTGCGATTAAGGAAACATATAGATAACCAAGTTAGAATGACTCTAGATCAAACCACTTCTTCCTCTTTTCCTATCCCAAACACTCCTAATAAATCAACTTCTTCTAATGACTAAGAAGCTGAACCTAAGACTACGCGTAATTCAGATAGGTATAAGTCTATTGTCCCCTTTCCAGATAGATTTAGACATAGAAAAACTCTCCCCAATTTGAGAAAATTCTAAAACCGTTTAAATAAGTTATGGCCAACATTCCTATCTTAGAGGCAATTGAACAAATCCCCTCTTATGAATTTTTTTTGTAGGATTTGTGAACTAAGAAAAAACCACAAATATTCCTAAGAAAGTCTTTTCGCTGCCAGCCTTAGTGACAAAAGTCTTTTTCGCTACCAGCCTTAGTGACATGCTTTCAAAGCCCATGCTCCTAAAATATAGGGATGCTATTTGTCCTACTATTTTATGCGTCAAGACAAATTTCTTCAAAAGCTTAGTTATGGTCTTGTTGAATGCTTCAGCTAGATCATTGACAATGAGGTTGTATGGTGTAGAAGATTCATCATGAATCTAGAACTTGTCACAAAACTTGACAAATGGTTGACTAATGAGCTGTGGACCATTATCATGAAGAATCCTCTGAGGGGTGCCGAATCGTTAAATGATGTGGCATTTCAAAAACATAACGAGGTTAGAAGTTTTGACTTCTCTGAGTGGAACGAATTCAGCTTACTTGTTAGTGAAGAGTAGGATGAAGCGATGGCCTTTAGCAGATGGTGGGCTAATCGGCCTAATGATATCCATTCCCCACATTTCGAATGGCCATGAGGTGATGGTCAAATTCAATTATTTTAGAGGTTGATGTAGGATATTTGCATGGAATTGGCACACACAGAACTGAATGGTGTAGGCGAATGCGTCCACAATCATTAAGGCTAATAATAGCCTAAACGATGAAGTCGATCTTAGAGTTTAGGCCCCAGTAGATAAGTTCCACATCCACTATCATGGGCATCTTTGAATGCCACCCATGACAACCATTGAAGCAATATGTCATCAAATGATTTGTAGTCTAATATTTTTGTGGTGGAATCTTTACAACAATCGTGTGCCTCTTCTTTGAAGAGAGATTGCTCACTTCAAATTGTCTGGCAATAAACCATGCAATACATAGTCATTAATAGGGTAACATCGAACATTGGGCTTAAAGTGGTCAAACAAGACTTGCACCTTGTTGGCTTCCAATATTTGTTTCGAAGAGCATAATTAATGGCGGGCTACTATCATCTGCTTGGTCGACTTAGAAGTTAGAGCAAGAGTAGTTGCATGTGACGCCAATGCATCAACATAAGTGTTCTCGAGGTGAACTGTAAAATTGTTGTAGAAACCTTCAAAAGATTGAGTGAGCTTCATAGCCTCTTCATGATAAGGTATGAGATTGGTATGACAGACCTCGTATTCTCCCTTTATTTGATTGACAATCAGTTTGGAATCATCGTAGCCTCAAGATATTTCACCCTTATATCTTGGGTGAATTACAAGCCGATTATGAGGGCATTGTATTCGACCACATTGTTGTAACATAGCTTAGTTAATGAATAACCCTAGAGAAGGACATGACCATGGGGATCAATAAGTACTATGCCCACTTCTTTAAGGACCGTCCCTTGCACCATCGAAGTAAAGCTGCCACCCTTGGTGGTCAGAAATGTTATTTGATTCAAAAACCTCATCTATAATGTCTTCATAGAGATTAGAAAAGACTTAGGAATGGGATGCTTTGCCGAGAAGCAGGTCATTACGTAGCCCTTAACTGCTTACTAAGATATAAATGTCATGTCATACTGAGAAAGTAATATGGCCCACTTAGCAAGCATGGAATTTAGTGATCCAGGTTTTGTCATGAGTATCCATAAAGGATTTACTCTTAAGATGATATGGATGGATTGGCCAGTTAAGTAGCGTCGGATCTTCTGAGCTACAAATACTAAGGGTAAGCACTTCTTTCCAGTTGGGTTGTAACGATGGTCAGCTCCAATCATTGTCTAGCTAAGATCGTAAATGAGTTGTTCATGTCCATCATTATTTCTTTGGGAAAGAATTGCTTTAAGAGAATGGTCCACAGTGCTGGTGTGGTTAGGTGTGACGCCCCTGATTTCACACATGGCTGCAGCCCAAGATGAACCCAGAGATGTCAAACCTGCCATGCACCCACACTGTGCAATAACATGTTTCACTAATCATAGTAATATCCTCTAGTGGAATCAATAGAAAAGTAGGTACAAAACAGACAAAATAGAGAAGTAAACGTAATAGACATGATATGGAAAGAGATATCTCATAAATAAAATCATGTTTCACTGTAACACATCTGATATATGGAAGAATAAAAATGTCTCAATATGAATCAACTGAAAATCGTACTAAGACACACTGTCTTTACAATATGAAATAAAACTCTAAAGTCTGAATAAAATCATATAAATTTACTGTGGAGCCTCTACTAATAACTCATATGACAACGACTATGCAATAACTCCATCATCCTACGGCTCTCCAAACCTCTGTACTGCCTAAAGAAGAGAAAACAATAAAAAAACCACATAAAGAGCGTCAGAGCACTAAGTAAGATCATCTCCATCTGCCCCCAGGAGGAGGGCTACTAGATTGAGTGGAGGCTCTATCAATAAGCATAGTCTACCTAGATTATTTTCCCTGAGTGTAAGTGGAATTAATATTTAGAAACTTACAACACGTGACATAATACGACGAGAGAAATAATCCAAATAAGGAAACCTTCATGCATATATCGTATACCTAAAATTCTAGATATCTAAACATCAATATTGAACTAAGAGTATACGATCTGAATGATATCAACTATTAGAAATCCATAACATGATACTGGTATTTCGAGTGAAATAATCCAAACAAGGAAACCCTCATGTGTATACCGTATGTCTCAAATTGTAAATCGCTAATCGTTAATCCTAACTAAGGCATAAAGAAAGCAATAAAAGGAAACAAAGACATCAATACATTATATTTATAATATCCTCCATTATCACTGGGGAGATAGAATAGATACCAACATATAATCCCATATACTTTCAAGAGTAACGTATCTCGGTCGTATATCTCAAAGAGGAGTCGTGTCTAAAACTGGCATCCACCAAAGACTCAGGCTATCAATCAGCTATGTCAGTGCAACTCTTTGCAAGATTCTAAAACTTAGCATCATCATGTGCAACGGACTATCCTGTAAGTATCCTAAACAGTGTACACGGCTTATTAGTCTCATCATAATCTCAGTGTATAACATGTGTGCGGGACGACCAACTATATAGGTATTCAAAAAGACGGCTCACAAGCCTCATCGTACCCTCATGCGGATGGACTGCTAGATAAAGCATCCAAACACGACTTAATGGCTTGCACGAATGGAATATCAATGCGCTACCTCACGTAGTACTGAACTGAGTTCATCAATGATATCCATCTCATGTATCAACTCGGTAAATCTGGAATATTAATGCACTATCCTATATAGTACCGAGCTGTGCTCATCAATGATATCTAACGAGTGCATGAACAATAAATAACCCAACACTTGAAATAATCCCCATTTGGGATACTCATGTGTGTACACCGACACTGTACTTGTGTATTCGTGAATCTACGTGTAAAGGAGTGTGTCTTGAACCCCGCGAACACATCTCAAATAGATACAAAATACAAACCCAGAAACATCATTAGTAGTCAACTGCTATGCTTAGTAGTCGACTACTCTAAGTCCATCCAGAATCTGGAAAATTGGACTAAGTGTGAGTAGTCGACTAATATGAACAATAGTTAACTACTCTGCTACGAAAACATTTTTGTGAGTCACACTAGGAAAGGAGTTGCCAACTACACATGTTATTAGTTGACTATTTTGTGTTAAACACATTTCTGTTTCTCAGGTTTTGATGTTTTTGTGATTATTTCTTAAACAAAACTCATTCAAATCACTTCGAACATAGGAAAAAGGTTTTAGTCTTCTAAAATTTACAATCAGAGACCAGTTCACATGATTTAACTCTTGGATTAAACACTAATTAGGGTTTAACTTCATAATTATTCAAATTCTCAAATAATAACATGAATTTATCACATGATTAACTTGGACAAGGTTATAATTAACATTGAATAGATATAAGCTTGTTTAAAACACGTTCATGTCATTGTGATCACACAATCTAGGGTTTAAACATGATTAATTTATAAGAAAAACTCAATTAATTAACAAACTAGGGTTTGCACATGGGTTAAACTTAATTAATAAATTAAAAATAAAAATTATCATTAACCCTAGTGATCGTGATCATGTTTCTAATATAAAGAACAAGTAAAACATCTGATCTATCATAGGTTAAAGATCTATTATTAAAACATCTACTATTTATCATATGTAACTATGAATAAACATGCAAAACATTGATTTAAAAACATTAAATCTTTAAATTACAAAGGGTGCAGGTTTGGATGAAGATAATCTTGCCTTAGGATGTTGTTGAACTCCTCAACCACGTGTATGCAAGATTCTTCTTCAACCACGATCATCAAATTCTGCCTTCCTCTCGACAAACGTCTCAAAACTCTTCCAAATCTCACAAATTAGGGTTAGGGTTTAAGGAGGAAGGTGGCTGGTGTAAATCTCACGTGAGCAAGGGTAAAAAGAGCTTTAAAACAAGTATATATATGCATATATCCAACTGGATTCGAAACAAAACGAACCTAACCTGAAATCTGAAAGAACTCAAGAAACAGCCCGATTAGTCGACTAACACCTTCATTAGTCGACTAACAACCTTACTAGTTGACTAGTCTGAGTAGTAGTCGACTACTAACAACTCAGTTTCAGGTTTGTGCATGATTTCGTGCATGTTTCTCATCTATACTCATATATATACATTGGATTGGTCTCAAATCAATCCCTAGCAAACTCAAAGATCAAAATATGTTATTTATAACCATATAACATACTTATTACCATTTATCATAATATATTCAAACTTTTAGGGTTTTACATTCTTCCCCCTTAAAAAAATTTCGTTCCTGAAATTTTGCAATTCTATCTTACGGATTAATAATATGAGAAAAGCACTAAGAGGGGATATCCAGACAAGGAAACCCCCCTCCCCCGTACATATCTCATACCATTAATTCCCAGATATAAAATATAGCAATATCTACACTTAACCATCTCGAATGCGAATACTCCCACTGAACTCCTAACTAAGTAAAACTAGTACGTCGGGCAAAAAATCTAAACAAGGAACCCCCCATATATATACCATATGTTCCGAATGATTAGGCGATAAGTGTTAATAAACCCATTAGTGATAAATATAAATATGGCCATATAACCAAATCATAAACAAAAGAAAATCATAATCAATTAATTTACCTTTTCAAACAGGTGTAGGTAGTCACGACGCATATCCTCTTTGCGCTCCCAAGAAGCCTCCTCAGCTCCTTCCCAGTTCTATTGAATATTGACTAGAGGAATCACTTTGTTTCTAAGTCTCTTATCATCCTTGGTAAGAATACACACAAGAATTTTAATAGTACTCAAATCATCATGAATTTTTATCTCTGGCGCGTCTAACACTCGCTGTTGTTCCTCGTCGCATAGATGCTTTTTAAGCATCGAAAAATGAAAGATATCGTGTATACTCGATATCGATGCTGGAAGATCTAACCGATATAAAATGGCTCCAATGTGCTTCACTATCCTAAACAGACCAATATACCTTTAGGCTTTCCCCGTCTACCAAATCGCTGAACACCCTTCATTGGTTCAACTTTCAACAATACATAGTCCCCAACCTGGAACTGTAGCGGTCGTCTTCTCTGATCTGCATAACTCTTCTAATGACTCTGCGCTATAAGAATACACTCCCAAATTCTAGCTACCTCTCTGTAGTCTGTCTCACTAACTCCGGTCCAAGCAGTAGGCTATCCTCCGGTTCTACCTAACAAATAGGCAATCTGCAAGGCCTCTTATACAACACTTAATGCGGAGGCATCCTAATAGTTGTTTGATAAATATTATTGCATACAAATTTAATTAATGGAATATGGTCCTCCCAACTACCCTGAAAAGTCTATGACACATTCTCGCAACATGTCCTCCAATACCTGGTTAACTTTTTCCGTTTGCCCATCTGTCTACGGGTGGAAAACACAGGAGTATGACAATGTACTACTAAAGGAATTCTAGAAACTCCTCCAGAAGTGTAAAGTGAAAACTGAGCCTCTATCTGATACAATCATCTCTGAACTTCATACAATCTCATGATCTCCTGGATAAATATCCTCGCATAAGTCTCCGCTGTATAGGTTATCTTTACTCGTATAAAATATGCTGACTTCGTTAACCGATCAACTATAACCCAAATTGAATTATTCCCCTTCTTCGATCTCGGCAATTCTATAATGAAGTCCATGGAAATTGTCACGCCCCGCTTCCTAAAATACCAAGGAATCGGAACGTGAACAAGCCCGTGACGTGTTAGATTGAGAAGAAATATATACTAACATTTTTTTTCTTCTCAATCCAATACGCTAAGCGTCAAATATACAAATCTCAACCACAGGTCCCCGATCACAATAGTAAGAATATAAAGAAAGCCAGAATAAGAAATAAACATATCATCAACAGATCATCCCAGACATAAAATATGGGTTCAACATACCCTTACTACAACTACAGTTCAACTAGAAAATAAGAAATACATAGTCCGTAATAAAAGGAAATACTAACAATATAACCAAATCCGTCACCAACTAAAGAAAATACTATAAGAGTGTTCTATCAGCTACTACAGAAAGAAAAGCATGTCTAGGCTTCAGTTTGTTCTTCCACTCCATCGGAAGGACACCCCGGCTGGGTATACTCTGGCTCGGCTGCATCATCGAACTGAACCTGTTCGTCTCCTATGTCTGACGCACACCAGAGAAAAATATGTGTATGTCAGCGTGTATGGCACACAGCAAGATCTCACATGAACAAAGAAAACGGTCTAACGACCCATACTATAACAATAGTAATGATGGAACATGATTCTGTAATTCTAACAATTTAATGAACATTTGTTACTATCAGAATGAACAGAAGTACTCAAGCCAACTAGTAATCTAATTCCTACTACTAATCCATCCTATAACAAGTCACTGGTCAATTCTCACACAAATTCATCACTCATATCACCGGATACCTGACTGTTCACGAATCCCCTACATGTATCCAAACCCGTGAAACGGTTCGGTGAGAGGACTACTCGCAATCCGATTTCGGCCTGGTTCGAACTCAAGCAAAACTCGGGTGACGAAACGATTTCACTGACCAAGTGCGAAACGGTTCACTTGGCCTAACAAACTAACCCCAGTGCTAAACGGTTCACTAATTCTAGTCTGGAAGATACATCAACAGATTTATCCGATCACATAAACAAAGACTTTCCCATCCCAACTCTCTTGTATTCTCTAATTCAACAAATCATAATTCCTATTAAACTCAGTTCACCACCTAGACTCAGTCAACACACCCACACATGTCACTAGGTCTGTTCATGATGCACAAGGCCACTAAGTCATGAACTACTAAGGTTCTCAACACATCAACAGATCATGAATATAGTAAGACATGTTAAAAATGATTACGCAGGTTTATGAAGCAAAAATGAGAACTATAATGAACATGAAACGCATAAACAAGATACTATAGCATGAATACATACATAATAGACTTCATCACTACGAGAAATATCCAACTCCTCATGCAAGTTATCTGTACTTAATTATTCTCTAACATAATAATGTAGAAAAAGAAAACTAGAAACCAATATCGTTTAGCACATGAAATGTCACGTTCTACGACGAACAGCCATACTATCATAAATAATAATATTCTTTTTCCAAAAATTATTCTTTAAAACTATTTCTCATCATAACTAATTTAAAATGAAAAAAAGATTTATAAAATATAACATAAAAATTCCTTTCTGCATGAAAAGTAATATTCTTCTATTTTATAAATTTTCCTTAATTAAATTTTTTTGATAAAATTCCATAAATTCTAATTTAGCACATAACTGGTCATTTCAGGCCTGAAATTCTTAAAAAATGTAATTAACAACATTATTAGTCTAATTTTCACGGTGCGCTCACAATCATCATTCCATGCAGATATTCAAAAATACGTATTAACCATAATAATAATTTAAACATATTAAATCATCATCCTAACCACAATATTACCATAAAATAATTTATCTATATCTAATCATCATAATAACACGATATTAATCATTAATTAAAAGCAAGATGGATGTGAGATCTTGCCTCGGTGTATTCGTCGAACGTGTCGACGTCGACGTGTGAGATCAGATCCGATGCGGGGTACGGCGTCGGGAAGAGCTCCGGCAAGGGCTGCGGTGATGGGGCAGCGACGAACTCGGCAGCGGCGTCGGGCAGCGGGTCGGCAGAATCTCAACGACGACGTTCGACTTGAGCAGCGAGGTAGAGGAGGGGAGGAGGAGGTGCATGTCCTGGGGTTCGGGTCTGTCGAGCGGGCTGACGGCAAGGAGAAGGAGTTAAGGGTGGAGGTTTGGACTGCCGGCGTTGTTCGCGGCGACTGAGGGGACTGGAGGCGGTTAGGAGAAGGCAGGGTATCTGTTGGAGCTTGGGACGGAGCTCACAGTGGCTGGCAGCATGGGAAGTGGTGGCTGAGGGTCAGGGGTTCGGAAGATGGAGGTGAGGTTCGGATGGAAGAGGAGATGGACGTGGTCTCGAGCAGCGGCATGGTCGGTGGAGCTGGGTAATGTCGTGGGTGGCTGGGGAAGGGAAGCTGGTTGTGGGTTTCTTGGGTTTGAAGAGAGGAGAGAGAGAGGGTGAAGAGTGGCTGCGAAGTTGACAGGGAAGAGGAGATGGAGTTGATAGGTGTGTGTTTTCGAATTGTGAGAGGGAGAGAGAAAGAGAGAGAAAATAAAGTGATTGATTGTGAGATTGAGTGACAGTGAGAGAGAGTGAGAACTGAGGGAGATTTTAATGAGAGAGAGAGAGTACGTGATAGAGTGCTTAGGAGAATGTGGGTTGATAGTTGGGGGAAACACGAGGTGGGGATTTACGTGAATTGGTGAGAGTTTTAGGGGGAGAGAGAGATACAGAGTGAAATACCGGTGAGAGGAAAAACACAGGGAAAAATACCCCCTTAAATAATTTAAAAATATCATAAAATTTATTCAAAATAAATATTAAAATTTATGGTCAAAATAATAATAACAATAACAATAATGAATAATTAACTATTTATTTAAAAATTTTACCAAAACAATTAAATTTATAATTAGCAGAACTATTAAAATAAAATAATACCGTATTTTTAAATCGTAGAAAATTCTAGAGAAATTGGAAAAATACAAATACTCTTTTAGAAAAATAATATTTAATATTTAAATACCAGAAAATTATTTAAATCCGTATTAGAAATTTACTATCATTACAGAAATATCTGCCCATTTCCACTCCGGAATGGGTAAAGGCTATAGGGTTCCTGCAGGTCTCTGGTGCTCTGCCTTCACTTGCTGGTAGGTAAAGCACTTAGTCATATATTCTGCAATCTCCCTACGCATGCAGCTATACCAAAAGCATCTCTTCAGGTCCTTGTTCATTTTTGTTGTGCCTGGATGCATAGTATACTTGGTGCGTTGCGCCTCATCAAATAAATCTTTCTTTAGTTGTGGGTTACTTAGCATTACTAATCGGCCCTTCATTCAAAGACCTCCATATGTTCTAACGGTCCAATCAACCATTGGCTTTTTGGAAATCTACTCCTTTTGGATTTGAATCCAAGAGTCCTTTAGCTAAGCTCTGACCACTCTATCACTCCAAGATGGTTGCATTGACAAAGCTCCTAAAAACGCGCTACTCCCATCGATCTCTGGCCTAAATTCAAACTGGCTAAGGGTGTGAAGATGTTGATACAACAAGCACCTCAAAGCGGCAATCCGATGCCGACGCTTCTTGCTCAACACGTCTGCTACTACGTTCGCCTTCCTCGGATGGTACTGAATCACGATCTCATAATCCTTAACAATTTTGACCTATCGCTGTTGTCTCTGATTTGGTTCTTTCTAAGAGAAGAGGTAATTCAAACTCTGATGATCCATAAATAGCTCGAACTATACTCCATACAGATAGCGCCTCCATGTCTTTAGTACGAAGACCACTGTTGCTAGCTCTAAGTCATGAGTAGGATAATTCTGCTCATGAGTCCTCAACTGCCTCGAAATGTAGGCCACCACTCTCTAGGTCTGCATCAAAACACCTCCGAGACTTGATAACGACACATCCGTGTAGACAACAAAAGTCTTATCACTACTCGGAATGATCAACACCGTTGCAGTAGTCAACTTAGCCTTCAAAGTCTCAATG
The DNA here is from genome assembly GCA_022839385.1 of Asparagus kiusianus. Lineage (NCBI taxonomy): Eukaryota > Viridiplantae > Streptophyta > Magnoliopsida > Asparagales > Asparagaceae > Asparagus > Asparagus kiusianus. The sequence continues at coordinate 181,433 of BQKN01065085.1, forward strand.
ACCTCTTGGCACTCCATGCCCCAAACAAACTGTACACCCTTCTTCGTAAGGCGTGTATGTCAAGAATATTCCTCACGTCAAGCAAGTCAAGAATATTCCTCACGTCTTCCTTCCACTTGTGCGCTACAAGTGAATCTGATGATCCCTAAAATTTTGGTGCCCTCATCTTCTGGTACCTCTTGACTAGGAGAAGACAAGTCTCCTGCTCTGAAGCTACAATTGATGGTAGGGTGATCCCTGGTGTACCGTTTGAGGACTCCTCTGAAATAGGAATGGCTGGAATCACTACCGGTAGAACTATAGGTGGTGGTGCAACTGGTGGAGTCTAGCTCGCCACTCGCTCCTCGAGCACTGCTAGCCTAGCGGCTCAGGTAGGGTCCATTGCTGCTTAAGTGGAGCCTACTGCTATTCAGGTGGAGTTTGTTGTGGCTCTTGCTCAGACTCATCCTATCTCTCTCTCTGAGCACAGGATACCCTCCGTCCATGTCCTCGTTTGGCCATCTATAAATTTCTAGGAAGAGGGTTTATAATACACAGTTATGAGACCTTAGACAAAAGCATATATAACATAGAGCAATAAGAAAAGTTGTATCATAATTCACGCAAATACTTTTCAATCGAAGTAAGATAGTCATAAAAAATTTATAATTTTTGAGGTATACGTTTATAACATCCTCACTCATTTAAGGAATTCCTAATGGACTCTATACGTGAATCCTAAGAAACTCTATTCTAGCTCCATAACTCGACATATGATGATCCTAAGGATACTAGAACTAGAGCTCTAATACCAACTGTGACGTCCCTGATTTTACACATGGCTGTAGTCCAAGGTGAACCCAGAGATGTCAAACCTGCCATTCACCCACACTATGTAATAACACGTTTCACCAATTACAGTAATATCCTCTAGTGGAATCAAAAGAAGTGTAGGTACAAAACAGACAAAATAGAGAAGTAAACATAACAGACATGATATGGAAAGAGATATCTCATAAATAAAATCATGTCTCATTATAATACATCTGATATATGGAAGAATAAAAATGTCTTAACATGAATCAACTAAAAATCGTACTTAGGCACACTGCCTTTACAATATGAAATAAAACTCTAAAGTCTGAATAAAATCATAAATCTATTGTGGAGCCTCTACTAATAACTTATGTGACGGTGACTATGTAAGAGCTCTGTCATCCTGCGGCTCCCCGAACCTCTGTACTGGTTGAAAGAAGAGAAAACAATAAAAGAACTACATAAAGAGTGTCAGAGCGTTACAACAAGATCACCTCCATCCGCCCCCAGGGGGAGGGCTACTAGGTAGTGTGGAGGCTCTATCTATAAGCATAGTCTACCTAGATCATTTTCCCTATGTTTAAGTGGAAGTAATATTTAGATACCTACAATACAAGACGTAGTACGTCGAGCGAAATAATCCAAACAAGGAAATCCTCATGTATATACCGTATTTATAAAATTGTAGATATCTAAACATTAATACCGAACTAAGAGTATATGATCTGAATGAAATTAACAATTAGAAATCCACAACACGAGACTAGTATGTCGAACGAAATAATCCAAATAAGGAAACCCTCATGTATATACCATATGTCTCAATTGTGAATCTCTAATCGTTAATCCCAACTAAAGCATAAAGAAAGCAATAAAGGAAAACAAAGTCATCAATACATTGTATTTATATTATCCTCCACTATTACTATGGAGATAGAATAGATACCAACATATAATCCCATATACTTTCAAGAGCAAAGTATCTCGATCATATATCTCAAAGATGAGTCGTATCCTAAACTAGCATCCACCAAAGACTCAGGCTATCAATTAGCTATGTCGGCGCAACTCTTTGTAAGATTCTGAAACTTAGCATCATCATGTGCAACGGACTACCTTGTTGGTATCCTAAATAGTGTACACGGCTCATTAGTCTCATCACGATCTAAGTGCGTAATATGAGTGCGGGATGGCCTACCATATAAGTATCCAAAAAGACGACTCACAAGCCTCATTATACCCTCGTGGGGACGGACTGCTAAACAAAGCATCCAAACTCGACTCAATGGCCTGTACGAATGGAATATCGACGCACTACCCCACGTAGTACTAAACTAAGCTCATAAATGATATCCATCTCATGTAGAAACTCGGTAAATCTGGTATATCGATGCACTATCCCATATAGTACTGAGTTGTGCTCATCAATAATATCCAACGAGTGCATGAATAATAAACAACCCAACACTTGACATATTAACCTATGGGATACTCATGTGTGTAAACTGGCATTGTACTTGTGTATTCGTGAAACTATGTGTAAAGAAGTGCGACTCGAACCCCATGAAAACATCTCAAACATATACAAAATATAAACTTAGAAAACAACCTTAGTAGTCGACTACTACGTTTAGTAGTCAACTACTACGCTTAGTAGCCGACTACTCTGAGTCCATCCAGAATCTAAAAAATTAGACTAAGTGTGAGCAGTCGACTAATATGATCATTAGTCAACTACTCTGCTATGAAAACATTTCTGTGAGTCGCACCAGAAAATTGGACTAAGTGTCAGCAGTCGACTAATATGAACATTAGTCGACTACTATGTGTTAAACAGATTTTTTTTTCACAGGTTTTGATGATTTTGTGATTATTTCTTAAAAAAACTCATTCAAATCACATGGAACATAGGAAAAAGGTTTTAGTCTTCTAAAATTTACTATTAGAGATTAGTTCACATAATTTAACTCTTGGATTAAACACTAATTAGGGTTTAACTTCATAATTATTCAAATTCTCTCATAATAACATGAATTTATCACATGATTAACTTGGACAAGGCTATAATTAACATTGAACAAAGATAAGCTCATTGTGATCTCACAATCTAGGGTTTAAGCATGATTATTTTACAAGAAAAACTCGATTAATTAACAAACTAGGGTTTGCACATGAGTTAAACTTAATTAATAAATTAAAAATGAAAATTATCATTAACCCTAATGATCGTCATCATGCTTGTAATATAAATAACAAGTAAAAACCTCAGATCTATCATAGGTTAAAGATCTATTATCAAAAATCTACCTTTTATCATATTTAACTATGAATAAGCATGCAAAACATTGATTAACACTTTAAATATTTAAATTACTAAGGGTGCAGGTTTGGATGAAGATGATCTTGCCTCAAGGTGTTGTTGAACTCCTCAACCACGTGTATGCAAGATTCATCTTCAACCACGGTCACCAAACTCCACCTTCCTCTCGACAAACGCCTCAAAACTCTCCCAAAACTCACAAATTTGGGTTAGGGTTTGAGGAGGAAGGTGGCTGGTGTAAATCTCATGTGAAAGAGGGTAAATAGAGCTTTAAAACGAGTATATATATACATATATACAACTATGTTCGAAACAAAACGAATCCTACCCGAAGTCTGAAAGAACTCTAGAAACAGCCCGATTAAACAACTAATACCTTTATTAGTCGACTAACGACCTTACGAATTGTCTATTCTGAGTAGTAGTCGATTACTAACAACTCGCTTTCAGGTTTGTGCATAACTTTGTGCATGTTTCTCATCTATACTCACATATATACATTAGATTGATCTCAAATCAATCCCTAGCATACTCAAACATCAAAATATGTTCTTTATAACCATATAACATACTTATTACTATTTATCACAATTTATTTAAACTTTTGAAGTTTTACACTTGGATAGGTGGCTTCATGAGATATTCTTTCATCTCATCAAAAGCTCTTTGACAAGCATCGTCCCATACGAATAAAACATCCTTCTTCATTAACCTTTGAAATGGTAGACTTTTTTTGGATTAATTAGCTATAATCTGTGAATGTAAACTAATCATCAATGCAATCCTCCAAGTTTTTTTAGATTTCTTGGAGGTGGCATTTCCTGTCTGGCCTTTATTTTCTTCGGGTTAACGTGTATCCCTTTAGATGTTGTAAATCTAAGGAATTTGCCTGATAATGCCACTAGAAAAGATTTGGTCGAGTTCATCTTGAGCTAGTGTTTTTGCATGATTTCAAACACCATTCTGAAGTCATTGAGGTGATCTTCTTTGTGATGACATTTGATCGCGAGATCATCAACAAAGCATGCAATCGTCTTTTACAAATATTCATGAAAGATCATGTTAATCGCACGTTAGTAAGTAGCTCTAGCATTCTTCAGACCATAAGACATTACTGTATAACAATACACTCCTAAAGGTATCCAGCATTCTTCAGACCATAGGGCACTACTCTAAACAACCCATCCATGAATTCCATCCTCTTAAACCTACATGTATAGTCAACCATGACATCCATGGTAGGGAGAAGAAAGTCACCTTTTGGGCAAGCGAGATTGAGGTCTCTAAAGTCAATATAGATCCACATTTTGCTATTCTACTTCTTTGCTACAATGATATTAGCCAACCAATCTGGATGCTGCTCTTCATAAATAAACTCGCAATCAATCAGTTTGTGAATTTCTTTTACAATTCGCTTCATCAACTCAGGATGGAAGCGTCGCTACTGCTATTTGACTGACTTAATGTTAGGATCAATATTAAGGCAATGCACAATCACATTCAGGTTCAACCTAGGCTTATCTTCATAACTACAAGCAAAAACATTGATGTATTCTCGAACAAGGCATATAAGCTCATCTTTTTCAATGGGGGATAAACTTTCACTGATAAAGATGGACTTGGGATTAGTTTCATTGCCTATATTGATCTAGACCACTTTATCTTCAGTGGGAAGCTCACTTGGCTTGAAATGCGATTCCCATTGTGCTCTAAGATGTTTTACACAAGGGTCATTCTCAAAATGATCAAATACTTTAGATTCGTCTAGGTCCATGGTCAAACTATATGAAACCATATTAATAAAAATTCTCAAAACATAGCGTTAATGCTGATATTGAAATCCCAATCAGATGTGTATAAAGAGTTGCTTAGGAAATCAGTAGATGCTGGCCCCATTTGTGAATCAACTTCTGCGCAAATGTACCTGAGTCCATGTTTGGCTCGATTAAAGTAATTGGCGATTTCTCCTTTTGGTATGAAGGGAGATAGGGGAACTCACTGTCCTTGATGTTCAACCCCTATTTTAGGGTGAAACTGTACCGAATTTTTGCCATCATGTGTCGAGACTGTTGGCTATAGTGAGAGAACTCTAGCATCTTTTTATCTTCATGATCTGAGATTGTCAAATGTGGCCATGGCTTGACCTCACTAAAGACGAGAGGATCATGGGTGCTCCTATTACCCTGAACCATGAAGATAACATCTTCTGAGCTGTCCATCTATTGATAAGTCGAGTAAGAATCATTTACAGGCATGTACAAAGATGATTCTATAGCTAGCCTAGACAGTAAAGCATAAACATCTGAGTTTTTATACTTAAGAGTTTGAAGAACCTTCATAAGAAAACTGTATGCTATCATTAAAAACCTAGTCGTGCTGATTTTCGACTAATTTGTTAGTATAAGGGTCCTCTAAGGTAAATGTTACATTTCCTAGATTGAATCCTCATTTGGGTAGGAGTCATTATCCACCTCTTGACCGTTGTCCATCTCAGAGGGAATGACAATCTCAGTTGTATGTTTTTCATCATACAAAAGAGAGCCAGTGAAGTAATTTTCAACTCCCTTGAAGGGGTAGTTTTCAGCACCAACTTTTTGTAGAACCCCCCTCTCATCAACATATTTGAAGCATTGGTGGAGTGTCAAGGTGACGATCATATTGGAATGGATACAAGATTGTCCAAGGAGTAGGTTATAAGCGGTCTTGACATCGATGACATAACATATCCCCTCAGTCTTCAAATTACCAATCTGACACTTGAGTCAGATTTTCTCGAGCGATTGGCTACTATTGGAGTTGAATCTAAAGATAGAACCTGTTATCTTTGAGAGCTTGTAAAGAGGAATGCCCAAGAAGCTAAGGAGTCTTCGTGGAATGATACTCATGGCAGACCCCGGATCAATATGAATCTGCTTGATTTTTGTCAAAATGACATAACCAGTGTAGTAAAGGGGTTGGTTATGATGATGATCTTTAATAAGCATGTCGTCTAAGATGAAAGTGATACAAGGCTTTTGCTGTTGATATTGGTAGCATTAATGGCCTTTGTTCCTCTCCTTGGTTAAGTTTAGGTATGTAAGCGAGAAATGCTTAACTGTTATCTAATGCCTATCTCAAAGCTTCCCTCATGTCCTTAGACAAATGTAGAAGTTTGTATAAGGATATATGAGATGGGATGTTTGCTAATTGAGCCAATATATCATACTGGAATGGTTGCTACAATCCCTTATCAAACATGGTCACTTTTTGTTTGATGGGTTTGGGCTAATTGGAAGGTCCGGATTGATCATAGTTCTTCAAGTAGCATTTTGCGGACCTTGTCTCCATAAGCAGGCTCTGATCAGGTTGAACAACCTTAGCAATCTTCTCTTCTTTAAAATTTATGAGGATGAATTGCCATAGCAGTCTTCTCTTCTACAAAATCTATGAGCACTACAAGATCTCATCTCGTGTTTAGCCTTTGTGTGAGCTTTTGGCTTTGGAGATGGCCAACGATCATCTTGGAGGAGGCCGAGGTGCACCTACATCATTTCTCCTTTTGGCATAGTGAGAAGGACAAAGCTTCGACTCAGTCATCCTTGTTGGTCATGATTAACCACATCCATTCTTTCACTAGGAATGGGAACAACTCCATCTTAGGCTCGAGTTGCTAGCATGGACCCAAATTAAAGAGTCACCATGTTAGTAGTGACCTTTTTTTTGCTCAGATCGAATTTTGAGATCCCTTAGTCAACAAACATTTGCATTTCATGCTTGAGGATATAATAATTCTTTGTCGAATGTTTCAACATTTTGTAGTAGTGTTTTCTAACTTCTTTAGGGTGCTGAGCTTCCGGGTGCTTCAACCGGTTGCCCTTGTTGAGAACATAGAAGATGATAGTATTGTGTTCATCTTTGAACGAATAGCTCCATCGACTGCCTTTTCGAGACTCTATCTTTTGATTATTGAGCTTTTTAACCTTAACCGCAAAAGTTTCTTTAGATTTAGACTAGGACAACTACCCTACTTGCTCTTACCCCCTTTGTTGTTAGTGCGGGGATCAAACTTGTTAAAACATTTAGCAGACTTCTCTGTGATTTTTGCTTCCTCCATTAAGTCCTTACTTGAGTTTGCTTTTACAGCAACTATGTGAGCTATACAGCTTAAGAAATTGTGCCGACATATCTGCATATCCCAACAACATAAGCTCAAATTGTAAAATTGCTAGATGTAGCCTTTTACTGAACCATCACCTCTTTACTTCTTAGGAGAGAAGTTTGGCCATGGTCATATTTGATTGTTTCTCATGAAATGAGGAGAGGAACTGAGGCTCCAAATTAGCTGAGGACTTAATCGTCCAAATTCTGAAACCAATCAAAGGCTACCCCCTGAAGGGTACCAATGTAAAATCCTACCTTGATGGCGTCATTCCCTACTACATTTCCTATTTGATAATGGATGTAGTAGATGTGTTGGTTCATAGAACCTTTGGCATCAAACATATACAATGCTTGCGGGTTAAACTTTATTAGATAGGAAACAGAGTCCCACTCAATGGGATAAGGTCAGGTAATCTCAGTCTTCTTTAGCTTTGTCCGCTAGCTACGGGCGTTAACCTATTTTTAAAGATCCTGGAGGGCCTTCACCTCATGACTTACTTTAGGAGGAACTAATGTTTCCAATCCAGAGTGGGTAGATTTTGCATCTTTGTGATGTGATCGCACTTTTCTGAAGGGATCTCAACAAGCAGTTGTTTCCCTTTTAAAGAGCTTGGTCAAGGATGATAAGCTAGCATAACTTGATTAAGCATTTACTCCAATCGCTTTGAATCGCTATTTTGAGGTTTTCTTTTGAGCCTCAATTTGACGCACACAATCATCATGAGCCTCTCTTTCTGCCATATCTACAACCCATCATTGCTCTTGGCTTGAACTAGGAGTTACATTTGATGCAATTATAGAATTAGCACCATTGGTAGGTTGATCAATTTGGGATAAAACTCTTGAAGCATACATCCGAATGAGAGAGTAATCAAAGGAAATTATTGCCCCTTGTCTCGACCCGGTGTAACGATACATGACATCAATTTCTGAAAGTATATTTTTAATACTAGGAGAGTATTATAGACGGCCAAAATATATTTTCACTTAGGACGATGATCAGCTTTGATCCAAGAAGTGAACGCCCATGGGCAAAATATTTTGAACGGGTCAAAAGTTAGCCAACAACAAACTGCAATGAAGGTCACCTGATGACTAAAGCAAACCTCACCAAGCGAATTTGACCAAGAGAAGTTCGAGGAATCTATTTCCAAGAACCAAATCTCTACAATGGTGACTATACGCAGTTGTCGTAGAATTTACCCTAGCATGAATCTCGGGTCAAAAATGACCCCTACATGTGCAAAGGCCACCTTCGTCGAAGATAGTTTGAGCTTAGCTGGAAGCCAAACAAATCTCGCCAAGATTGAAGGAAATTCGACTCTTGCCAAGAGCGAAGGAATTTTGACTCTTGCCTCGAGCGAAGATGAAGATGTCACCACATATGATCTCAAGCTTTAGTCTTCATCTCTATTAGGAGTTCGATTTAAAGCGTCTCGCGACACTCGCTATGCTTCCTCTATATAAGCCAAGAATGGGGGTAACCCCTCATCTAAATTCCCTTCAAGGAATAAAATCATCATTGATGATTTTGCTAGAAGAGCATCTGGTCAATGTTACTGTAATGATGTTCGTACTCCAAAGCTAAGATCAGTTAAGTTAGATCAGACATTGATCTAAGAGAATTTGTAACTCTGAAGAAAGCTCACCAAAGTTAGCATTGTGTGACGCTCAGAGAAGTGATCTAAGAAGTTCAAAAGAGTTCCCAATGCAAAAAATTAGTCTTTAATCGTCTCGATCATGCTTGAGCCTTCAGAGGTTCGGACTAAACGATTATGACGTGCTTGAAGAGGCAAAATGCATGTATGCACTATCAACATGACAAGTGTGATTTCTAGAGACAACGAGGAAAGTACATATAGCTTGCCTGATCTAATATAGTCTCCTAGCATCGGATCCATACTACTAGAAGCCGATGGCGTATATCACAACACAAAGCTAAGGAGAAGAGTGATAGTTCATTTCAACTACTCCTTCATCTCAATGCGGACATCATAATCTTTGTCCCAAAAGAACCAACCCACTTCTGGTGGAGCTAACTCCACCATAGCATCAAATCCAACCCCTAGTTCAAGTCAAGAATGGCAATGGATGATAGACATGGTAGACCATGAAGATATTCTAACTCAAATGGTGATTCAGAAGAAGGATTCAGACGGATGAATTGAATGTCTGGAAGAGATGGTTAAACAACTTCTATTAGCCTCTTACGCCAAGAGAGCTCTTCAATAGGGAGAAGGCCATTTGGTGAAAATCCTCCTGATGAAGATCAAGAACATTAAGATGATACGGATTCTGAACATGCAAGATCAGAAATTACGCTACCTTCAAAGCCAAATAAGAAGCGAAAGCCTTGGAGGATATTCAGAAACAAGTCAATGTTCTATCTCAACAAACTGAGCTCAAGAAGGTCAAAATAATCTGATTTTATCCCGTTGAAAGAGACGTGACTCCCTACCCAATAAAGTTTAAGCCACCAACGCTTCATACGTTTGATGGCAAAGGTTCCGCGAACCGATATATCTACTACTTCCATCAGCAAACCGAAAATGTTGTAGGTAACTATGCCATTAAGGAATGTCTTTTCATTGGTACCCTTCAGGGAATATCCTTTGGTTGGTTTGAAAATTTGCTCAAAGGTTCGATCAGTTCTTGGGCAGATTTAGAATCGAAGCTCCTCTCACAATTCCTTGAGGAGCAAGACAATGTCACAATGGCCAATCTCCTTCTTGAGAAACAAAGCAGGAATGATATGGTCAGGGAGTACATCGAAAGATACCGCAACATGACATTGCAAAATGTCAAAATATGCCTCTACTGACGCTGCTTTAAACTTACTGGCACAATTTCGTGGCATGAATTGAAGCTCATATAGGTCTCATCACTGCCCACACTTGGAAGGATTTAATGGAACACGCCAAGATAGCTGAGATGTCATCAGTGAGTTTTAACAAATTTGAACCTAGCACCAACTTTAAGGGTAACACAAGAAAACAAGGGCATACATCACAATCGAAAGCCAAAGAGACTTTCGTAGATAGAGTCCAAAATCCTAGTAATGACCATTAAAGAGAACAAAAGAAGAATTTTCAGTGTATTTACTTGTTCAAGGACAAACACATAATCACCATCTTTCATGTACTCAACTAAAGGAATTGTCTAAAGCTTCCAGAAGCTCGACGCACTGAAGAAGTCGAAAAGACCAATGACCCCAACTAATATCTCTATCATAGAATGCTGGAACACCTGACGAAGAACTGCTACATCATCAAGAACAAGATCTAGACCTTCAATGAATTAGGAATTCTTAAGCTCAAACGCTAGCAAAAGAAAATCATCGCCAATATGGTGACCCTCCAATTTTGCTCAATGCCAGAAATTCAAGCCCAAGATGGCTTTGTCCCCATTCCTATGGCAAGAATGGAGGTGGTTAACTATGACCACCAAAACCACAAAGCTAAGGCTTGATTCCACTTACCATGGTGAGACGAGAAATAATGTAGGTACAACTTGACCTTCTTGAAGATGAAGATTGGACTCTTTAGAAGTTCAAAAACAAGCAAAAGATGATGACTTGCAACGTCATCTCTGCGATCATTCAAGAAGAATCTATGCACATTAATTCAGTCACCGACTCAAAGGGAGAGAAAGTGACCATGATAGGGACAAGATTTGGCAAAGATTACCGAAGGGATTATAATCAGCCAGGAATGTCCAAAAAACCTGAACTAGCCAAACAAAAGGGGACTCGGTTTGATAAAGCCTTACACCATCGTCTTAGTGACCCTATGGCCCTGTTCAAGTATGATATCATAGCATAATTAGCCAATATTCTAGCTTGTTGCACCTTATTCGAACTATTGCGTGATACAAGAGAGGCTTTGAAAGAAGCCCTGAATGATAGTGAGGCGCTTCTCACCCCAACATGATCAAACCTCCTTAAGATGAAGGACCCAAACAATGCTATCAATGTCAAAATCAGATGTTGCACATTACCTTCACCCCGGAGGACATGCTAGTCAAGGATCATCATCATAACCAACCCCTTTACTACACTGTGTATATAGGGTTGTTAAGGTTTGAAAGGATTCACATTGATCCAGGATCCGGACTAAGCATAATTCTGCGAAGACTCTTAAGCATTTTGGGAACCCCATTTCACAAGCTCTCAAAGACATTTGCAACCATACTCTGCTTTCACTCCAGTAGCAGCCAATCTCTTGGAAAGATTTGACTTAAGTGGTAGATCAAAAACTTGAAGACAGAAGTGACCTGCTATGTCAATGATGTCGAGACACCTTGTAACCTTCTGCTTGGATGACCTTGGATCCATTCTAATAAGCTTGCCCCTTCAATTTTCATTAGCGTTTTAAGTATATTGATGAACAGGGAGTCCAATAGAAATCACCCCTCGAATAAGCATCCCTTAAAAGGGGTGGAGAATTACTTTACTGACTCTCTCTTGGATGATGAAAGTCAGACAATCGAGATTCTCTTTACCAATTGATTATTCAGTCTGGGAAATAGAACAACTTATAATTACCCTAGAGGACATCTGAACGACCAATCCGCTGAAGATCAGAGCAATTGGATCTTTAATGAAGAAGAATTTTCTTACAACTACTATTTAGACTCTAAGTTTAAAAACTCAAGAGTCGAAAATCTGATGAACATGCTAGCCTTAGAACCGACATTGCATACGCCGATAAGCAAGTCGTACCCCACTAACAAGCACCTAGACAACTCGGAGGATGCTACTTTCATGGTCCTGCCCAAAGAGAACACATTGAACCAAATCATATTTGAAAAAGTTGAGTCACAATCTCACTTACAGAACTCAAAGAAGAAGCTAAAGCAAAGCCAGAATTCTCCCGATATAGCCAACAATCTTAGCAGATCATGACAAAAATGAGATACAGCCTCACTGTAAAATAAGGGTGGAATTTCAATATAGGACTACGAGTCCCTTTGATCACCTTTACACTAGTAGGTGAAGTTTTTGATTATTACAATCGAATAAAATATGGTCTCGGTTACATCTCTTGAAGCCAATCCCCAAGAATGACCATTATCCGATGACTTCTTAAGTAGTTCTATAAACACATCTAACTGGGATCATGATCAACCTTGGAGTCTTGTGTAATGAATTCACGGCCAACATGGTCTCCTACAACCTAACCATAGATCACGATGAATATGAAGTGTTTGAAGATCCTGAAGATAATTTATGGGTAAAACAATTTGAGAAGCAATGAGAGTCCCGTTTCAAAGTTAGAGAACCACCCACCGAAGATAAAGTGCTTCAAATCAACATAGGTAACGAAATCAACCCTAAGCCCATCTTCATTAGCGAGAGTCTATCATCAGCTAAAAAGGAAGAACTCATAGTTCTCCTTCAAGAGTACATTGATGTCTTCGTGTGGAGCTATGAAGACATGCCAGGTCTAGACCCAGCATGGCTATGCATTGTCTTGACATCAACCCTAGCGTAAGCCGATCAAGCAATAGGAATGATGTTTTCGTCCTGAGTTGATGGAGCAAATCGAGAAGGAAATCTGCAAACTCATTGAATGCGAAGTTATCTGTGAAGAACAACATCCTAATTACCTAGCCAACATCTGGAAACACAAACAACAGATGTTTATCATTCGCTGTTTGCGTAGGGTCTTGGCCTACGCTGGGGTTTATCTGTGGACCACCGAATGATCAGATCGAATATAAAGATTTTGTTGCCTCGCAAAGGAGGTAAGAAACTTAAGTAACTATCTCGGCAAAGCGAGATAATCAGTTTACTTTTGTAGTTCTTTCTTTTTCCGTAGATTGATGTATTTTTGTATCTCTTTAGCATTCATTTATTCAATTTTATGTAAGGGCATGTTGACCCGAATATTATGTCTTGGATGATATTTCTTTTATGATATGGATCATTTTGTTCTGAGTTTGTCTATTATATTCTTGCTAATTATGATTAAGAACTTATGCCTTTGCAGTATTTCTTGACGCTTAGCGTATTAGGTTGAGGAAAAATATTTATTTTTATTTATTCTCCTTAATCTAATACGTCATGGGCTTGTTCACGTTTCGATTCCCCAGTATTTTGAGAAGCGGGCCGCGATAATATTCTATCTACCAAATATCGGTAAATAATGTGTTGTTTGATGAATATGATGACATTGCTTGTCTTTACTTCTCTGAGTAGAATAGCTTCGGCCCACTTAGAGATACAATCAATAATCGCTAAGATAAAACAGTCATATTTAACTAATGGTGGGAAAATAGGATCAACGATGTCCATTCCCCATATCTTGAATGGCCATGAAGTGGCCGAAGGGTATAAATACTCCGGGGGTTGGTGCATATAGTTTTTATGCATCTGGCACGCATGACACCGTCGAGCGTAATCAATTGCGTTCTTGAACATAGTTGGCCAATAATATCACATTCTTCTAAGATGATCGCAGAGCTTGGGACCGGGCTGATGTGCACCAAAGGTTCCATCGCGTGCTTCTTTGAGAGCCTCTTCCATTTCTTTGGTTGAAAGGCATCGGAGTAGTAAACTATCATATGCATGACGATACAGTGTCTAGGTCACCACGTTATAATAAAATCTTGGTGCTCTTTGTCGGACCGAGTCTCTTTCTTTTATATCTTGCGACAAAATACTATGCATGTCGTAGTCGATAATGGGGAATTGCCAATCTCAAGGCTCAAATTTAGTTTCGGTCACGTGCACTTCTTTTGCATCCAAGGTGTAGCCTGGTATGAAGAGTTGGTGAGTCCTTAGAGTAACCAATTGTTCAGTGTCGAGAGGCTATGCTAGAGACATTGCTAATGTCGCCAGTGTGTCTTCATACGCATTTAGAGAAGCGGGACATACTCGATGTAGAATCCTTCAAATGAGTCTGCCATCTCAACGGCCGCTTTATCGTACAAAATCATGCTCTGGTGTTTGACTTCGTACTCTCCAGGCATTTGGTTGACTACTAGTTGAGAATCACCAAAAGCTTCAAGGTATTCGACCCCCAGCTCTTTGGCGAAACTTAGTCTAACGAGCAGCGCATCGTATTCGACTATATTATTAGAGCACATCCCTATCAATGAATAGGCTCGGGGTATCACATGCTCCCCTGGGGAAAGTAGGACAACTCCAACTCCCATAGAAATTCTTGAATTACCAGGAGCGCTTGCTGTATTGGTCGCTCGAGAAGCCTCGCCAAAGTACAATTGCCATACATGTTGATGTAAGGTAGTGTTGACTTCGTGGGTTTCATCAGGTAAATCTTCATATAATTTGGCTGTATCCGCTGTAGGATTAGTCGCCAGAAGATTGCAAATTGTTTGTCCTTTAATTGACTTCTGTTACTTAAAATGCAAGTCATATTGGGATAGGAGGAGGGCCTATTTTGCCAATCGCCAATTCATGAAGGTTGGTTACGTTATGAATACTCGAACTAGATTAACGTTCGAGATGACGTAAATCGTCTGCCCGACGAGGTAGTGTCGCATCTTCTGGATAGCGAACACCAAAGCGAGACATTCCTTTTTGATCATTAGGTACCGAGACTCGGCACCTACCAAAGTTTAACTTAGGTAATATATTGCCTGCTCGTAACTATTATCATCGTCTTGTGCAAGCAAAGCACTTAATGAGTGGTTCATCGCCTTGATGTAAATCAAGGATAGTTTACCCGATTTTAGTACTATGAGAATAGCAGGATTTGAGAGATATGACTTGATATCTTCAAACGCCTTCTAACAGGCGTCGTCCCAAATAAAAGATACACCCTTCTTTGTGAGCTTCGAGAATGGTTGATATTTCCTGGACATGTTCGAGATGGATCTCTAGATATAAGCTAATCTTTCTTGTAGTCCCCTGAGTTCCTTGAGGTTTCTTAGGGGTTGCAATTGTTGGCCTTCTTGTTTTGATGATTATTTAACAAACAATTTGCATCTAATATTGTTTGTCTAGTGTTTGTATTTTGTTATTTATTATAGATAAACAATATGTTGGAGAATGGATGGAATCGAGCATTCACGATCATAGCAAATGGAGGTTGGCAGAATTGTGGAGTGAAGCTTACGCAATTTAAAGTTAAAGATTCAAGTTCAAGCTTCATCCGCAAGTGTACCAAGATAGTGATTCGTTGAAGATCACAAGCTTAGGTAAATCTAGTTGTAGGTTTTATATTATGTGTGTTAGTATTTTAAGCTTAATCATATACACACATACACGCTTTGGTTTCGTATATATATAGTTATATATATACATATATGTTTTGGTTTGATAGTTTTTAAGTTTTAATATGAAACAATTGAATATAATTAGAAAACATATTTTTGTTTCATACTTACATGCATATATATGATTTTATTAATATCAATTTTATTTAGTTCAATAAAATCATGTTTTAGTGCATTATACATGTATTTTGATAAAATACTATATTTATTGTTTATAGACTTCATAACAATAGTTTACATCTTTCTTCAAGTCTATAAAATTATTTTGTATTGTTTCAAAACATGGTTAAGCTAAAATGTTAAAACTCATATGTTCACATTTTCATGTTTTGGACTATTTTGTAAAATAATGATATTTTTTATTTGGGAGGTCCTTTCTAAAAACCAGTTTTTGTAGCATGTGTATCATCAAACTGCTTTTAAACCTGTTTTCTCATATGTCAGTTTACGGTCGACCGCCACGATCGACCGCGCCTTTGTTTTTCCCTACGGAGCCATCAGCAACTTTCGTGGTCGACCGTCACGGTCGACCGTCAGCTCGAAAATTCCCACGGTCGATCGTCACGGTTGACTGCCAAAGTTTCTGGAAATTTTCCAAGCTTCGAAAGTGGCTCACGGTCGACTGCAAGATTTTCACAGTCGACCGCCGTTCACTCCAATGACTATTTTTGTACAGAATCTGATTTTTGACTCTGTGGGCTTTTTGGTCTTTTGTTTGGAGTTTTTGGCTGAGGTTTTGGAAGGCTATAAATACCCCCCTTGCTCTCATCTTTCAAGTGTATCAAAGAAGTTTTTAAAACAAGATTTAATAAGGGTTTAAGCTTGTTTAGTTTGTTTAAAGTTTGGGATTTTTTATATACAAAGGAGGAAGCTTACATTGCAAATTGAGGGATTCATCCTCAGTCTTCTTCATCCTCTCCTTTGTGTTTATAGAGAACTTTTTCTAACTATTTTCTCTAGCAATTTTATTATTGATTATCATATTCTTATTATTGCTAGTTTGCTATTTGAGTTATATTTTATTTCACTCATTGTTTACACACACCCACTTGAGCTTATCGTATTTTCATACATAGTATATTTGGATTAGTGAGAGTTGTAACAATTGAGTGTGAGCTTACATTATGTTCTCATGAACAATCATTTGTTGTATTGTGCTTATTGTGAGATTCACTTCGTAATACACTTATACACCGAGAGAAGTGTGTGGTGTAAGTCGGGGATCGTACCAAGAGGAGTGGTGTCGGTTGACAAACCTAGGGAGAGGTTGTATCCGAGCACTTGAGGGAGATACATCTAGGTCCAATACTTGAGAGGGTGTAGAGTGGGATTGCAAGAGTGGTGATTGTAAAGTTTTCGGTTAGCTAGACAACCGAGTGTGAGGTGTAAACATTGTTCGGGTAAGTGTAGAAAACCCGCTTGTGATAGTTGATATCTCCCCGGTAGTGAGGATTGGAGACGTAGGACGGAAGGTCCGAACTCCATGATCATATTGTGTGTTTAAGTTTGCTTTGGCGCACTTCTCTTATGTTTATATTTCTTGTCGCTATTGTACATTGCTCATTATTTATATCATCCACTATCTTGTTTATTTTGTTTACCCTTGTGTTGTTTATATATCCTTGCTCATATATTTGTAATATCTCATTGCTAGGATATATTCATTAGTTCATATTGCCTATCCTAGCTCATGTATCTTGTTGTATTTTATACTTGCTAGGATAACTTTTTAATTAGTTTTAATTGGCATAAAATCAGATTAGATTAGCATAAGACCCTAATCACCCCCCATCTAGGGTCTAACAGCAATTAATTTATTACCTTCACTTTGTCAAGGTCAATATGAATGTCCTTCGTGGTGATGAGAAATTCGAGGAATTTGTTGCTGGGCATTCCGAGGAAAGACTTGGTAGGGTTCATCTTCAATTGATGACTTCGCATGAGGTCAAACATTGTCCTCAAGTCGTTAATGTGGTCGTCTCTGTTACGGCTTTTAACGACCAAATCATCAACGTAGCATTCGACGGTCTTCCAGAGATGTTCCTGGAAAATCATCGTCATCGCTCATTGGTACATAGCGCCTGCGTTCTTCAAGCCAAAGGGCATAACTATGTAGCAAAAGATGACGAGAGGTGTTCTGAAAGTGGTATGTTTCTCGTCATCTAAATACATCTTGATTTGATTGTATCCTAAGAATCAGTTCATAATTTACATTCCCTCGAATCCAGACGTGTTATTAATGATGACATCCGTGATAGGGAGAGGAAAGTCATCTTTTGGGCACGAGGTGTTCAGGTCTCTGAAATCAATGCAGATCCTGATCTTCACATTCTTCTTTAGAACCGAAACGATGTTCGCAAGCCAATCAGGATGTTGCTCTTCCCAGACGAAGCCTGAATCAATCAGCTTTTTGACTTCAGCCTTAATTACCTCCATAATCTGTGGACAAAACTATCTTTGTTGTTGCTTGATGGGTTTAGCATCCGTTTTGATGTTAAGATGATGCATCGCCACATTTGGATCAAGTCCTAGCATGTCTTTGTAGTTCCAGGTGAAAACATCAATATACTCTCTAATGATAGCAATCAACTCTGCTTTCTCGTCTGGAACAAGGCTATCACTTACAAATATTGGTTTCGGGTTGGCTTCGTCACCCATGTTTACCTGGACCAATTTACCTTCAGTGGGAGGCTCTCTTTGTCTAAACCGGTCACCAAATTGGATATTCAAGTGGTGAATCCATGGGTCTTCCCAAGCCGGTAGTTGATCATCTTCCTCTATTGTGGTGGGATCGACTATGGCCACGTTTGACATCAACTCTTTGAACACCTTTTCGATGCTGATGTCAGAGTCCCAACCCAAAGAATCGGATAAATTTTCATCTTTGGCCAATTGACTTCCAATCTGCCAACAACATTCATCTACGGATGAGGAGACATAGCCTAGGCCCCTTCCGTGTGTGTAGTAATTATCAGGTTTTCCTTTTGGGACGTAAGCAGCCTTAGTCAGAACTCGAGGACCTCGACCGAAGCAAAGTCCTTCTCCAAGTGTAAGATTGTATCCCCATTTCTTCATAAGTTTTCGTGCTTCTGGGCCATACTTGGATAGGTGAGGACCAAGTTTTTCTTCATCGTTATCATCTCCCAAAAAATGGTCCGTCATTAGAGACATCTCACCTTTATCATAGATTAATTATTTTTGACCCTTTTTCTTGGCAGGAATGACAACGGTCATTCCGAACGAGTCTTGGATATGCTTCTTAGTGACACAAGATGATGAGAGCGACATGTGTAAATCAGGATCATCGTATAATCCCTTCATTAGCTCATCAAGAGAAGGCGAGTACTCTAAATCGTCATTTATTACTTCTTTGGGAAGTTAAAAATTACAACTACTATCTGACGATTCTCTACTATCAAGACTGATTACAAAGGGTACAATATCATTTAATATAAAATCTCCATTGTAATCAAGCCTAGCCTTGGTGTCAGTTTCTTCTCCGATGTTCGTACATTAGGCCGATGGTTCAGTGTCGGATTCAGCATCGTAAAGAAGGAAATCGATAAAATAGTTTTGCAATCCTTTAAACGGTAGCTTATCCATGACCACTACCTTGACCTTTTTATTAGTGTCTACATATTTGAGACACTGGTGGAGGGTAGAGGAAACTATCAGGTTACCATGGATCTAAGGTCAACCCAAAAATAAGTTATAGGAGGTCTCTGCGTCAATCACGTAACTTTTGACTTCTGATTTTAGATCTCCAAGTTAGCACTTCACCCGGATTTTACCCAGTGGTCTAGACCCACTAGTGTTAAATCCATAAATAATGGTGTTTGTCGAAGCCAACTTACTGGCGAGAATTCCGAGATTGTACATCAATCAAAGTGGCATGATGCTGGCAGCGGAACCCGAATCGACTTGGATCCGTTTGACTACGCTGGAACCGATGTATCCAGTGAAATACAATGGCCTATCATGCTTTGAATTCCTTACTTGCATGTCCTCCTTAGTGAAAGTAACACAAGGGAATTGTTTGGCCACGAGGTTACATTGTTGAGCAGACGACTCTGGTTCTTAAGGGATCAGTTTGATCTGAGTGAGGAATACATCAAAATCGGCCAGGACTTCTTGCAAGGCCTCCCTGGTGTCTTTGGACAGATGTAATAACTCGTATAGAGTTATCCTTGCAAGGATGTTAGCCAGTTGGTCCATCACATCAAAGCGACATGAGGTGTTTGAATTCCCCGGTTTGTCTCCTCCAATCGGACTATTGAAAGGAGACTGCTTTAGGTTCTTAACCTCTTAAGGTTAGGGCTCTTTGTCTTTTTGCTTGGCTGTAGTCTCCTTTTGTTTAGGGGTTGACTACTGCCGAGAAGTTCCTTCAGAAGGATTGGGAGTTGTCGTAACCACCCCCTTCTTAGCTGGCTGATTGGCCATCTTAGAATAGTCGACCAGATATTCATTTCCACTTCTAGTGGAAAAGGCCGGTTCTTCACTGGTAGCAAAAGATTCATGCTCATCATCAGAAGGTGGGAAGGTAGAGATTCCTTCATCATTTTCCTACGGAACAACTATAGTGGCACGACAAGATTTCCCCTTACCTTTGGACTTGGATTTCTTCTTGGAGGAGGATCCTGTCCATTGCTCATCTTGAATAGATCAAGTTGAACCTAAAGAATTTTACCGTTGGGAGCCGTGTGTGGCACTATTCCTTTCTAGCGTTATCTGTGAGGATCCTCATCCCTACCCATGGCACGGGTTCTAGTTGAAACCACGTGAGGGGAACAAAGCCGAAACTGATGCTTACTGCATTTGCACCCACTTTCTTTTCCATGGGTTGTTTTGTAGTGATAATCATAACGTCAATCAAGGCTTGAATTTTATCCTTAAGAGCATAGCGTGTTTTGGTGGGATGATGAACTGCTCTGTGGAACGTACAGTACCGTGGATCTGTAGTATTCCTAGCTTCCTCGTTATCGGTGATTGGAGGCAGCTTGATCTTATTATTTTCTAATAAGTATTTGAAAATACCATGGAGCTCGTCTTCCTTAAAGGAGTATTCCTTCGGGAATTTTGGCTCCGAAGCCTTCTGTTGCCTTGGAGGTTGTTGTTATCATTGAGGCGATTGCTGCTTGGGCTCTTGTTATTATGGCTGTTGTTGGGGTTTGCAGTTGGAATGTTTGATTTGCATCCATCACATTCGCTTGTGCTTTTCCTTTACCATGAGGGGTGAAGTTTTGTTTTGGGGCATTAGTCGCGGGTTGACCTCTTTCAGCTTTCTTCCTTTGAGGATTGCTCCCCGCATACTTTTAGCTCTTTCTAAGTCTTGGATGGTGTGACGCCCATAGCTTCCAGCATGTCCAAGGAAAGGTTGTAATGACATGTTTGGAGGATGAATTCGTCTGTGACCGGATCTTTACAGTTCATCTCCTTATTCCAGAAGCGCTTGACGACGTTTTCGACTGATTCTTCGTCTTTTTGTTTCTCATCAAATAGTGTCCTGATTAACACATTTGTGTCATCACCAAAGAAGTTGGCGAGAAACATGCTCTCCATGTTATCCTAGCTGTTGATACTTCCCAGCTTGAGACGGTGGTACCAGTCGAAGGAGGCCGTACGAAGGGTCCCCACGAATGATCGTACCATCAGAGGTTCATTGCCTGAAATAATCCCTAGGTAGGACTTGAAGTAAATCAAGTGTTGAGTGTGCGAACCCCTTCCGTCGAACAGCGTGAAGTTAATCCGGTTAAACTTTGCTGGATATAAAATCAATTTCCACTCTCTCAGATAAGGACAGGGAATATCGGTCTTCTTTACCTCTTGAGAAGTCATCAAAGCATTGATTTTACTTTCAAGGTCTTTTTTAGATCTTCGCCTGCATATTTCTTCGGGCGACCATGAAGAGGAATGGTGGTACTACCCCCAGTGTTGGTGTTGTTTGTAGGGCCACCCCTAGCGTTGAGGCCATCTTTAGCATTTTTATCATCGGGAGAGGTATCGACATTGATATTCTCCTCCATTTCTGAGTCGCTATCCTAATTGATAGTATAGAGACGACTAGATTTACCGTGCTGATTTGACAACTCTTTGAGCTACTGGGCATGTAATCTTTGACCCATTGTACGACCATCTTCATCTCAATTTTGAAATCCTCCTTCTGCTTAGCCAAAGCTTCTTGAAGGAGCTGAGCCATCTGCTTAGTAGTAATCATGAATGCCTCTCGAGTTCGTCCTGCACTAGACATCATATTATCAGAAGCGATTGTAATGTTTGCATCTGATGTTTCATCATCTGAGGAATCCCCACTCTGAATTCTTTGATAATCCCTTGGTCTGATGGTCCCGGAGCATAGCCGAGTTATACACTAGGATATGTCTAGGAAAGGTTCAAGACTAAAGTTTCGTGTAGACTTTTCCTTATCGACCATATTGATGATGACTTCTGGAAGTTCGCCACCTTGATTGCCTGATCTTCTTTTAAGGAAGCACCTTGGTTTACATTTGTATGCTCTAGCAGAGATCCTCTCGAATACCGAGACCCTCTGTTGAGTGGTCTTGGGGCAGCCACATCCTAATAATACTGTCATGATTAATCTTTCACACGGAAAGTAAGAGTCTGTTTCTCGGGTATTTTTTCCTTCAAGACTCACCCCCTGTTCGATAGAACAACTCGTCGGCGTTGCAGCTAGAGCAACCTATCAATTGTTCACTTGTTCTTTCATGTATAACGTTGTCATCTGTCGGACGCATCTTCATCTGATTAGATAACGCCTTGTTGGCGCTCACAGAAGTCACTCATTTAAAATCACACCTTTGTAAGGGTGAACTCTAACGGGCTCCTAGTTTTCTACACGCACCCCGAAGCAGGTGGTTATAGGAATAGTTTTGTTGGGAGGTCGTGTACGACCCCCAGTCTGAAGAATCGCTCTGGATTTGTTCGTTGGACCCAAGCATTCTTTGATAGGAGTTTTCCCTCGATCTTCATGTAGAGGTCCCAGGCGATCCTTCAGCGGAATCCTAAATTTGGAGAGAACCACACAACCATAGGGCTTCACCAGAGGTGTAGGAGCAAGAAAAGCGGGATCTAAAATTGTTGAAGGTTGGGGAGTAGCCTTAGAAGTGGAACTGAGTGAGAGACACGAGTGGGGTCTCTCGTCAGGTAGAGGCGCCTTAACTATCTTTGGTGCATTTTTAGGTATTGTCTTGGGCTTTAGCACCCAACCTGCTTAGATCGTGGTGGCTCCTTGACCACCTATTTTTTGTAACTCTTGTGCTTTTCGCACAAGTATCCAGGCATGAACAAGAAGCGTGCAATGCTTTTGGATGCGCTCCTTGAGTGTAGAACGGGTTCTTTTGATACAAACCCATTTGTTAGTTGGTAGTTGGGGGGATTCCGATGCTTGCTGCGACGATGGTTTAGCCACTTGGTTCCTTTTAAACTCTAGATCTGCTTGGTAGCGGAATTCATCCACTTGTTCCAAAGTTTTGGTAAATTGGCGGGCAAGACATTGGTCGTGTCTCTGGCAAGCCCTCTTTGTAGACACTGGTGCGACCTTGACGGGCAACTCCGTGACCTTTGAGGAGTTGTCACGAGTGTTAGATCTGGTTTCCTTGGAGGCTGGAGAGGAGTCTTCAACAGCATTCGAGTGAAGATTCACCCTGAGTTTTCAGATCTAAAGGCCAACTAACCTTTTTCATAGAAGTGGTCTTCCTATGCTGGTAGGGAGAGTAAGATCTGGAGGAGGAGGAGGAGACGTACTCCTCAAACTTTTGCTAGTCGAACTCGTATTCGACCTCTTCATCCATCGGGATCTTGATCAGCAGCTATGACATGACAGCCTCGACAGCGAAGCTATTGGTTCTCACAGTAGTCGCCAGCGTATTTTGGTGGAAAGTTGGTTCTTTTATTAACAGACTCATCACAACTTTAGTCGTTATAATGATCTCAACAAATACAAATAAAAAAAATTACAACTTTCTAAAAACACACACAACGGACATTTATCACCTGCTATTTGCGTGGGGTCTTAGCTTGTGCCGGGGTTTATTTGTGGACCACCAAATGATCAGATCCAATATAAAGATTTTTTTGCCTTGTAAGGGAGACAAGAAATTGAAGTAACTATCTCGGCAAAGCGAGATAATAACTCTTCTCAAGAATCATAGCTAGGTACGATCTCAAAGAAATGGATGAACGAATATTGATCTCTCGAACTCTTCCTCTTTATGCTGAAGAACTCACCAAGATCACTTCCTCCTCTCTGAAATTCCTGGCTCCTCACTCTTTAATTCTACAGGGCTTCGCCGAGGCTTCAGAATTTCAGATTTGTGCAAATGAAGGCCCTAGGACTGTATTTATAGGCTTTAGAAGCCCTATTTTGAATAAGAACGAACGATTTAATCTTATCCTCATTTGTAACCTTTTAACCATATTTATAAATAACCTCAAATCAGTTGGGAAGGCTCAGGATCAGAATTAACACAGTTAACAGCGAGAAAACTATCGTAAAAAGGCTTTTTTCATGGCCGAGACAGTCCTGGCCAGGTCGGGATAGTCTGGGCTAGGATAGACTATCTCAGCCATGCTGAGACAAATTTAGCTTAGCCAAGACTGTCTTGGCCGTGGCCAAGACACAAACGTGTCTTGGCCTTGGCCGAGACGTTGTTTCCCCCTTATGTCTGTTTTCGTCATAATTCCTCGTTTTGATCTCAGAATAACACGATTCAAAATGCATCGGAAATATGAAGAAGGGATCTATAACCTCCCATGGGTGAGACACGAGTGGTACTTCACCTTTTATGTGTAAAATGTAATTCCCGATTGGACCGTTTCTTCGCTATTCTGCCGTCTTGTTGACTCGTACGCTTCATCGACTCGCTTCATTCGCTTATCGACATCAGATAATCATCTTCAACTCAAATAATAATGTTTATTGTTTTTCTCTATCTTGAGCTATGTGCGAGAACCCATAGGCAAGTTTTGACGCCTACAGTTAGTTTTTATTTTCATTCTCTCCCTTTAGTTTTTTATTTTTATTTTCTAAGATGTGGAACTAATTCTTGTAGGAATTTTAGAATTACATAAAACTAATCTAATTTCTTTTATGAATTGTGAATTACTCTCTTGTGCTTAAAATGATCATGTTTAGGATAATAAATTATAGAACTAATTGATAGGAGGAATTCTTGAATTACTATTTAGTTGTTGTTCTTTTCATGAATGTTAATTTTGCTTAGATGATATTTGATAGGTTATGCTTTCCTTAAGTTTTTTTGATAGTCTATGTTTAATAAATCTAAAGTAAAATATGATAAAAAGAGAATAATCTATAATTTATAATTGAAATTGGCTCGTGGATTCAATTCTAGATTTCTCATATCTCTAATTGAATCCTTCATCTTTTACTTTCTTGATTTTCCTCTTTTTCTTGATTTTTCTCTTATTTGTTTCTTGGTTTAATTTTCTTGTATTTTCTTCATCTTTCTTTCTTACCTCTCAATCTAGTTTGTTTTTATTTATATATTGTAACATCCACTCTCTTTATATCTTCACAATCACACATTTATCACTCCTAATTGTCACACACACAACTTAAGAATCACTTTTGATTAATTTCTACAACAGCTTTCTCGTGGGATTCGATATTTTTCTATACTATAACTTGATTGTACACTTGTAATC
Organism: Asparagus kiusianus; assembly: GCA_022839385.1. Lineage (NCBI taxonomy): Eukaryota > Viridiplantae > Streptophyta > Magnoliopsida > Asparagales > Asparagaceae > Asparagus > Asparagus kiusianus. The sequence goes on from BQKN01065085.1 coordinate 206,613, forward strand.
TTGACATATTCACAAACTCCACATCATGTTTTTGACAATGTTGTCGAGCAAGGTACTTATAAGCAGGATTTTTCTATTTTGGTTCTTTAATTTATTTATTTTCTTGTGAAGGAATCATTTTAAAGATTGAAGATCAAGGATTGAAGACTAAAGATTGGAGATTTGCTTGTGGTTGCTATTCTTTCTACTATTTTTAATTCCACCTTTTTAGTTAGTTCCTCACAAGTAGAGACAATTAGGATCTAAAAAAAATTTTACTTTTGTTGACCATAATAAAATTCACCCTCCACTTAGACATTTACTAACAAGACAATAATCTCAAACAACAGCTCGTTCTCACGTTTGTTTGATTGTTAATCCTAATTAAAAAATAAAAAGATTTTCTTTTCACATCCTTTTGTATTTGCTTTTAATTCATAGGGTTACATTTCATATAGTTGGTAGGAATTCACCCAAGTGATTTGAGCATCTTGATTCGACACACACTTGAAAATATTCTTAAGGGAAAAAACCCAATAATCAAGATAAGGTGAGAGATTTCATCACCTTTTTCTTAGCCCACAAATCACAAATCTCTCACTACACAAATCCAAGCCTTTTAAAACTCATTAGACGTTGGCCCCTAAGGACTAGAGCTCATTAAGGAGAAAGAAATCCTCCAGTGAGCCGGTTTAAGTTTACTTGAATCCATTGGTGTCTTAAGGCAAGATTTAAGGGTTGTGTAAAGCGCTCCACAAGAAACAAGATACTTAATTGATCTTTGATCTCCCTCTAATACTATCCTTCCTAGCTAAGTGACTAAGTAAACTTCAATCTTTTTACTTGTTATAGTGACCCTATTCAATAAAACATTACCAAACGGTGAATTGCTAAGACCGACGTGGTTACAACCATGGCCGACTAAACTTATCGATATCCCTTCATGTCGACTCGAAATGCGGTACATGTCGACCCTATTGTTGTGGATGACTCACCAAGAGTCCACTTAACCATTCGACTAGCGTCCTACAAGGACGACTCGAAAGACATTACTTCTCGACGAAGCTAAAGAATAACTTCTGCTTTGAGCTTATCCTCACTAACAATGTGTCTATGTCACATTTAATGCTTAGTAAGCATAATCATGCATTTAACCCCAACAGTCTTTATTACTTATCAAACCACATGGGCCACCATCATACTCCCCATCAGTTCTCATTTAATGCTGAGAAGATCTCCCTCCAATCGCTAGCCAACACCTGTAAAGCAGAATCAGACTTATCAGCCAGCTAACACTTCGCCACCGCCCTTTTGTGCTCCACCGAAGTGACTAATCTACCCCTTATGCATTGAGTATAAATACAGGTACTATTCTAACACTAAAAGGGTTCACAAATCTGATCCTCTCATGCATACACTGCACAATTACAAGAACACGATTCTTTCTTGATCCCACTCAAGTTCATCAACTAAGTTGATCATTTTAGGTACAATGGGGGAATCAATCCCTACTCTCTCACAAATTTCTACTAGTGCAGATTCCTCAGATCCCTAATTCAAGAACCAGACTTAAAGTTAGAGAAGAAGGTGATCCCCTGATCAATCTCCTCTACCTCATCAAAAGTGTCCTATCCTGGATACAGACTGTGTGATTACTAGTACATCAACAGTTTGGTACCCACCATGGGGCTTCCTCTCTTTTTCGAGAAGATATGTCAGGTTCTGAATAAGGGCCTAATCAGTCTCATCCTGTAGCCCAACCCTAAAGTTATGTCATCCAAGCTAAATGGGGCTCGAAATTGTGCTACTCAAGCTAAATAGAAAATCATTTTGGCTGAGAGAAATCAACATTGTCCTCTTCCTTCATAGCCTTAACAACCATTTTGGGGAGTATTTTCCAATTATCCATCCACAGGATGTTTAAGGTCCCATCACCTTCAAAGCTTCCTCGAGGACACTACCTTGGTGGCCCTTTTAGAGAAAACCACTCCGACTCTTGGTTATCGTTTTAGAAAGATCTGCTCTGACTTCTTGATTGCTAAACCTTCAGAATAGCCAAGCAGAGCTTAGAGTTGAATCACCCAGGGTACACCTCCTCCCCTAGAGTAGCCTCTTACCTCATAGCCTTCAAATCTCAAAGATGTGGAAAAATTGCCAAGTATCCTCTTGTTGTATCGCATGACCTATAAGAACTCAACTGAAGAGACTCTATTCAAGCTAGCATATGGCGCCGAAGCATTCACTCCCGTTGAAGTAGGCATGTCAACCATTCGACTACAACACATTGATGAGGATACAAATTCAGAAAGGATTCGAGTCGACCTTGATCTCCTTGATGAGATCCGAGAGAAAGTGCTCCAGACCCAAGTCACCAATCAGCAGCGAATCGCCTACAAATATAACAGCAAAAACCAACCAAGGAGATTCAATGTTGGTAACCTTGTGTTCGCGTGGAAAATTGTATTCTTCTTCATTGATGATCCCATTACAACTTTGGTAACAACTTTATGCGTTTACAAAGTTCCGGCCTTTTTGTAGGATCCGGTTACAATGAAAATCAAAACAAAGAAAATAAAATTACAATTCTCCTTGAACAAATCACGAGTTTCCTGTTTTACGGTCCCTCGCTTGCGTGGGTTGTTTGCCTGTGCCGGGGTTGATTACCGTGGACCACCGCGCAATCTCGATCCGAACAGATCTATGTGGTATGACGGGTATTATCTCACCAAGGAGATAATAGCCGTGAGGGATCGTTTCACCAAGGAAACGCTCGCTCAAATCTCGGGATCTAAGAACCAAGCTTAGATCCGGAGTAGAATGACGTAGATCTGGGAATCCAAGTCTTCAAGCCTTCACAATCCGAGTTGAGGTCGCAATCCGGCAGAGTTTCGGCTCTTCAGAAGTTTCAGAAAAAGTCCTCCCAAATGAACAAACACCTGGCCTATTTATAGGCACTCAGAACTGTACATATGCACAGTTCTGAGCCTAGCCACCCCTAGGTGGCTTGGGCCGAGCCACCCCGGGTCGGCTCGGTTTCGGCCGAGTTCCCGGGTGTTGGTTCGTTTCGTCGTTTTCAGGTGTTTCCGGTTCTCCGTCGCTTATGTGCTTCGTCGTCTCGAACTTTCGTTGATTTGTTCGGGTCTTGATTCGATTGCCCGAATCTTCATTTGGCAGTAGATCCGCTTCGGTGTTTGAGTTCAGGTCCGTTTTGTTGTTGGACGACTCGTTAACTTTCCGAACCGTTGGTTTGGTCCCGCACGCGAACGTATTCCGTTGCTTGCGTATCGTTCGTTGGCTTCGTAGCCTCGTTAGTTCGCTTCGTTGCTCGAACATCCGTTGATTTGTCGAATCATCATGCCGAGCTAAGCTAAGGGACTTATAGGCAATTTTATACGCCTACAGATACCCCCTCCAAAGTGTTCCAGCATCATTCTTTTATAGAAGAGTCTGGAATACTTTGGATATGATTGCCCCTACCCTTTGTCGGTGTAACGGGACCTGGAACGACTTTCGTTCTGTATTCCTTCACTCCTTCAGCCTATTCGGTGCTTTGTCGAATGCTTGTAAGGACTCCGGTGCTGCATTTATTGTCTGACCGTTGTCGAAATTTGAACTTGAAGTCGATTCCTGATTTTCCAATCTTTAGCTCGTGTTTGTTGGTTCGACATACAACTAACCCTCGATTGTTGGCGTAGAGCCTTTATTTGCGACGCGTTGTCCGGCGTCGTGTTATTGAGTTATCCTTAAGAATATTTTTAGAAAAATATTCTCCAGGAACTTCTCAATAAAAATGGGGAATAGTTTATACTCGTATACCTTATTGGAGTATTTCCGTATTCAAAATGAGCTGAACCGGCTTGAAAATGAGCCAAAAAAAAGGCAGTAATTTGGCTCAAAAAATTCTTCCGCTCCTTCCAAATGTGAGGGAGAGACAGGAATAAACCAAGGATGAGGCCCTCAGTTGATTTGAAGTCGTTTCGATGCTCGATTCAGTCTCTTTTGAACTGATTTGGACTGGTCCGGTTCGGTTCAACTTGGTCCGGTCCGGTTCAATTTGGCCCAACCTATAAAAGGGGTCTTTTTTTTCTTTTTCTCTTTTCTTTTCCTCCTAGGGCCGGCCGAACCCCCCCCCTTGTTTTTTTTGATTTTTTCTTTTCCCTCGAGCACTCTTTCTCCCTCGAACCTCGATAGTTGTCTTAGATCTAGTCTTCCTTTGGATCTTTGACTGAGAAATCCCTCAAAGAACTGATTTTTAAAATCCCTCTCAGGCCCCTCGAGCACGTGGTGAAAGTTTCCTAAAAGGCTTTATCTTTGTTGGATCTCGAACATTTCTTCAGGTAAATCCTCCATAATTATGATCTTTTTCATGCTCAGTTCAATTTATGAATTTGTGGGATCGCATGTGAGGGTCGAGGGTGTGATTTGATGCCTCGAGTTAATCTTTCAAGGGGGTAGATCTGATAAAAAAGTGATCTTTTTTCCTAGATCCGACCTCTTTTAACTTATTTTGCAGCTTGACATGTCGCGTGCTTCGAGAGGTCGTTCCCCTGCTATGTCGGCTGATGGCGCGCCTCCCTCCTATGCTGGTGTGCTATTTTTGGCAGTATTTGGAAATTTACAAATTAGTCCCTATTTTCTTGTAAATTTACAAACTGGTCCTTTTTTACCCCACGTTGTTCTTCTTGGCGAGGCAATCGGGAAGAGCCTTGATTCTCGTTAGTGAGGATCGACGCTTTCGGCATATTTGGGAATTTTGCAAATTAACCCCTTTTTTCTTGAAAATTTGCAAATTGGTCCATTTATACCCCACGTTGTTCTCCTTGGCGAGGCAATCGGGAAGAGCCTTGATTCTCGTTGGTGAGGATCGACGCTTCAAAGATATGTTTTGCTTGGTCAAAACCATATCTCAAAATTAAAGGGGGCGATTTGACGCTACATTGCGCTTTATAAGGTAGGGATATGTTGTCGACATACCCTGTGTTGTAATTGCACAATGTGGCCAAATCGTCTCACCCTTTATAAGGCAATGACTCTACCTTAACTATTTGTAAGATGAGTTCAATTTCCTTTTATAATCGAGGCTAACCAGTGTTTAACTGTCTTTTTGCAGTGGGGTACCCTTCTGGATCATTCTCGTCCCACGCAGTCTGTGGGCGTCGTGGCGAGTATTACTCAACCTCCGACGATCCTTCTCCTATTCCATCTACTCCTTAGTTTGCTTCGGGCACATCGACTGAGGTCGCCCAGGTGGTGAGGGAAGGTAGTCATCGAGCTATTCGTCAACTGATCACAGATGCACCTTTTGTGAAGGATGCCAGCTCTACTCAGCCTCTTCGGAAGAGCGACTTCCTGTTTGGTGATTCTGTCGATGACCCAGAAGCTGTATTCATTGACGCTGAGCAGTGGCTCCACAAGATCGGCAGTGGCTTCCTATACTTGCCAGAGATTCCTCGGCATCGCTCATTGACTGAGCTCAGGCGTCAGGCTGTGACACGGGAGATGTCGTGGCGCTTGACGGAGGATCATGAGAGCGTCCATTGCGGTTACGTCACACATCAGGCAGCTCCTGGCTCGAGCAGGAGTCATATCACCGGATTGCATCCCGGAGTGTTGGGACTAGATGCACCACCACGTAACGAGTTTCTCGCCACTGCCTCGACCTTGAGGAATCGCCTCGCTATCCTAGGACGGGAGATGCCTGCGACTCGTCACAGGATTTATGGTTGGGTCCACTCTTTGGACAAGTCTTGGTGGAGTCACATGACGACATATGTCTTGAGCCGATGGAGCGAGGAGTTGCACGCTTGCGGTTTGTATGCAGCTGTTCGTGCCACCATGTATGGCTTGCCTGTCAGTTTGAGGCATTTCTGTGCTTTGTTCGAGCTATATAATCCAGACTCGAACACTTTTCTGACCCGGCAGGGGGAGTTGGGCTTAGCTCTCCACGAGATGCACAGGATTTCTGGCTTGCCCATGGGACAGATGCTATACCAGGAGTACTTTCCCTCTAATCATGAATTGGGCCAGTTGAAGGATCGCATGCCTGATCGCTATGAGACTCTATGGGATCTCACTTGTCATTATCACATTGCTTTAGCACAGTCTGAGCCTTTAGCAAAAAGGACCAAGGCCTCCGTGAGTCTGAAGCAGTTTGCGAACTATTTGTTCAAGAACCTGGAGAACCGTTCTGGCGAGGATATTTGTGAGTTGGCCCCACTTACTCCTTCAGAGGTGAACAGTCTGTTGAAGAAGATTGACGCTCGTTCTTATACCACTAGCAGTCCTGAGGGTGGCTTCCCTGCGAAGACCAAGTTCAAATCTTTCTTATGGCATGCGACCACACCGATCCGGCCGATGACTCTTCTTGCCGACTTTCTTGCTATCTGGTTGAAGAAGTGCGTGGTTCCATACCAGTCTGGCGACGCCTTGCCCTTGGAGGTACTCTATCTAGCAGTTCAGCTTGCTTACAAGAAAGAACTCTCACTTCTCCCGGTGATGGTAGCTGACATTCACCGAGGACTTCGACAGCTTTCTAGTGCCTTCACACGGAAGGAGACCGATTTGCCAGGTCAGATTCCCACTCTTAAGGTGGAGCTTCCGTACGCTTATCTGATGGCCTGGTTCATCCTCCACCGCTCGGATATGATGTCGGTGCCGAACGCCACAAATCACTCCGTTCCCCTGCTATAGTTGCTTGAGAATAGCAGGTGGGAGGGTCGAGGATTTTCTGATGTCAGACAGCAGCTGCAGGTCCACAAGTGTTGGGCATTCTCCACTTGTTTTTCGCAGTTCTCCGGTCGGTACGGCGAGTGCTTGATAGATGATGAGAGGCCGAGAGAGTATCGGACTCACTTAGACATTGGCTGCTTCAATTGGCTGGTGAACATTAGGCCTGGCTATCTAACTTTTCGGGTGAGGGATCAGTGCTTCATAGAGCCATATCTACCCTACCGATTCGCTCGCCAGTTTGGCTATGATCAGCTCTACATCGGGAATTCTCGTCAGCAGTTTCGGACCCATAGTGGTTTGGTAGACGGTCTCCGTGCATGGTTGTGGACCGTGACTGGCGGTACTGGTGCTAAGTTCAGTCTCCCGAGTATTGATCGGCAGTTGAACCTCACTTTCTTGAGCTGCAAGTGGTTACTAGCAGCTTACAAGACTGTCCCCGTGAAGCCGATTGCAGAGATAGAGGCTGAGAAGGCTTCTCAGCTTGATTCCCTTAAGATTCGGGAGAACGCTCGGGCACAAAGGACGCGGAACAAGACTCGCCGGATTGATGAAGAGGGCCAGAGGACATTCAATTCCACAGATGAGGCTTCAGGCGGGGATCCCGAAGATTATGATGACTTTTCCGAGCGAGGTTTGTAATTCATCTTTTATTTCTATCTTGCAGAAGTATTGAAACTGACTATGGTTTGATGTTTCAGGGACCACAGTTGATCAGGATGAAGAGTTTCATCCTCCTCGCCAGGCGAGACCTTCGATCCCCATTGCTAGGCGGAAGAGATTAGCCCGTAAGCCGCGTGCAGCTCCCCGAGCTTCTGATATGGACCTGGCTGGCGATGATCCTGCCAGTGACGGAGGTAATATCCATCCTGTGAACCATTCTCTTGGTTATTCGGAACATTGACTCACTCTCTTCTATCTCTATATAGGAGTGCGTGGAGAGAATGAGATGAGTCCCGATCCCATTCCCGTGTCTCCCGATGAGTTTGACCCACTACCTCATGAAGAGAGGCCTACCGGGGTTGCTGACATTGGAGAGGAGATCAATGTAGGACCCGATTCCGTGAATCCAGGTACATCTAACACTGACACTGTATTTCTTTAGATAATACATCAACGAATTTGTGTATCTTCTAACTGTCCTCTACTTCTTGCTCCTTCAGATAACTTGCAGGAGGCGAATCCTAGAAATGAAGAGGCTGATGCACCCGTGAGAGGTAACTTATTTCCATTAGTTGTAGTCTCTTCACTCTTCTTTGGCACTTATATCTTTTTATGTCAGATTTCTCCATCGATGACTTTGACGAGGGAAGCTTGTTTGCGGACACTCCCATGATGCGCTACATATATAGCTCTCCTCAGATCGATGACCAGTTACCTGGGGATATGTTTTCTGAGCCCGCCTTCGCTGAAAATCCCGAGGATGGTTTCTTTGAAGGTATGTGCTTCTTTCTGAGTTAATTATAGGACTAGCCAATCTTGACTAATGCAACTATAATGTAACGCCTCTGCGAATTCTGTTTTGAATCTGGCAGGAGCTTTTGTTGAGAAAGACCCTGTTGAGCCGGCTGTGAGACCAACTACACCAGTTGATGCACCTACAGCCGTTACACCTCCACTACCCCCAGCGGATCAAGGGGAAGAAGGTATAAGTTAACTCATTGAAGAGTGTTATTCATTTTTCTTATTAAGACTTTTGACGGACTTCTCCCTTTTTTGTGTAGGGCGTTCTTCTCGTCTTCATGTCTTAGTGAAGGAATTGTTATCTGACGATGATCCTGACAAGGTCGTCATCTGCATAGACGTTCGTTCCTTCTTCTCCTTTGTGAATGCTATGATCGGCAAGCTCTTTCACGATGGACTTTCACTTCACCAGTTTAAACCTCTCCTTAATTCCAGAATCAACTTGATAAGGGAAGCAGGATACCCAGATTTGGCGAAGGCCATAGTTGACGATCTCGACTGCCTAGAGCATGAGCTTCAGATGTTTCGTGAGCTTCGAGATACCGGTGCCTCTTCCTTCATTGCTGCTGAGCTGGAGACCCATTTACAGTCACTGCGCGAGACTCAGCTTCTTGCTAGTCTTGAGGTTCAGGCGCAGCGAGACCGAGTAGCTCGAGTTGAGACCGGCCTTGCTACCAGATTATCTTCACTTGCCGAGCTCCGCTCTTCTATTACTTCTTGCGGGACCAAGATAGATCAGCTTAGAAGAGAACTCCGCGAAGAAGAGGAGACTTTTGGCATTCTTCAGATGACAGAAGCACAGGACCAGCAGACCTGTACGGCTTTGTCCGATGAGTTGAAATCTTTGAAGCAGAGGCTAGTCGAGATCGAGGAGGCTGCTGCGAAGACTTCGACCGCCACCGAGGAGTCCCTTAGGGCTGAACTTAGGCAAGCTTATGATGAGAAGCTGTCTAAGGTCAGCCAGCAGATTTTTAGCCACAGTCTTGATGTCTGATTTTGTTTACTGAGTGATTTGACTTTTGACTCTTTTAGTGAATTCCCTTTTTATCTTTATTATAATTCGTCATTCCGTTTGAAATGATTGACCACAATACACATAGGATTTTTGGCAAACCCTCAGCCATCAACGGATTTGGTTAGCCTTTACCGACTACCGTTTGAGTCGGGCTAGCATGCGAGTTGTTTAAATCCGTTCGCATGTAACGTTATGCTCATAGATTGAATTCTCTGAGACTTTGTGCTATGATGTCGAATACATAGACTTCGCCATTGTTACGGGAATAGGCTACCCGGCGACACGTGTGAGGTGTTGGCTTTAGGATTTTTGGCTAACCCCCAGCCTTCAACGGATTTGATTAGCCTTTACCGACTACCGTTTGAGTCGGGCTAGCATGCGGATTATCTAAATCCGTTCCGCACGTGACGTTAAGCTAAAAGAGTTAACTCTTTTAGTGCTACGATATTGAATACGTAGACTTCGTCTTTCTCCTGTGAAAAGACTAAACAGTAACGTGTATGAGACGTTGACTTAGGATTTTTGGCAAATCCTCAGCCTTCAACGGATTTGATGTGCTCTTACCGACTACCGTTTGAGTCGGGCTTACATGCGGATTGTTTTAATCCGTTCCGCATGTGACGTTGCGCTAAAGGAATGAACTCCTCTAGACTTTGTGCTACAACTTCGAATATGTAGACTTTGCCATTGTTATGGGAATAGGTTACCCAGCAACGTGTATTAGACGTTGACTTATCCCTAGTTAGGCTTCGGGATAAGGATCCCCAGAGTCAGACTCTGGTATCTTTTTCTACGGATAAAGATCGAACCGGCGACGCGTGTTAGACGTCGACATATCCTTTCTTAGGATTCAGGATGAAATTCCCCATGCGTGTGAGGCATGGATCTTGGTGTTATTAATAACAACCTGCCACAATGTTGAATATGTGGACGGGTGTTCTTTTTAACGGTTAAGAACAAACCGGCGACGCGTGTTAGGCGTCGACTTATCCCTACTTAGGTTTCAGGATAAAATACCCCAGAATCGAACTCTGGTGTCTTTTTCAATCGGAAAAAGACTAAACCGGTAGCGCGTGTTAGGCGCAGACTTATCCCTGCTTAGGTTTCGGGATAAAATACCTAAGATGAATCTTAATTTTATAAGTTTTGGAAAAGGAGTTGGTGTGGGAAGGAAGAATTTTATATTCTATTCCCTGAACAAGGAAGGGAGAATTTTATATTCTATTCCTTGTTTCTGGAAAGGAAGAATTTTATATCCTATTTCCAGTGCAAGAAGGAAACTAGAAGTGGGATCTCCACTCCGAGAATCCGGAAGATCTAGATAAACTTACCTTTTATAGGATGGGTTATCTGATCGAAAGAAGAATTCTTCGTTTATCAAAGTGAAATTTCTACTTCGGTTAGAACCATGAAAAGGTTGAACCAAGGAGAAAAGAAATGGAGTTCTTTCGTTTATCGAAAGGGAACTCCGAACTGAGAGTGGACCTCCTGTTCATGGAAAGAATCAAGAGGACTGAAAGAACATTTTTGTGAACTCACTGTCAATTGAAACCGATCAGTGAGGGAATTCTGGAGGTAAAAATGAATTTGGGTTATCCTCTAGAATATTAGGTATAATATTCTTCAATGAACTTCCCGATAAATGAGTTGTTCTGAATGTACTAGGGATAGTACTTTTTCAAAAACTTCCCATTTATTGGCATTAATTGCCTGTTGCCCTCTAAAGAAATTAGGCGGTAAGCACCGTTTGAATAGACTGTGTCTATCACAAACGGTCCTTCCCACTTGGGTTCGAATTTACCTTTCTTCTTAGAAGTGAGGATTATTGGTCGGCGAGCAGCGAGGACTAGATCTCCTTCCTTGAAGCTTCTTTGGCGGACTCTTTTGTCAAAAGCCCTGGATATCCTAGCCTGGTAGAACTCGATGTTTTGTTGAGCTTCCAATTGCTTTTCGTCCAACCTTTCGAGTTCCTCAAGACGTTTTCGGTGATGTTCTTCGGTCGTCATCTCAGTTGCGAGAGCGATCCGAAGGGAGGGAATTTGAATCTCTAACGGTAGCACAGCTTCACATCCGTACACCAGAGAATATGGAGTGGCTCTTGTAGGAGTGCGTATTGTGGTGCGATAAGCCCAGAGCGCTTCGCCGAGTTTATCGTCCCAATCTCGCTTATTGGTTTTCACCAGCTTTGACAGGATCTTGATGATCGTCTTGTTGAAAGCCTCAGCTAATCCGTTCGCAGCGGGGTAATAAGCTGTCGACGAAACGTCCTGAATTTTGAATTTGTCACAAAACCTGATGAAGGCATTGCTTATGAATTGCGGACCGTTGTCATGAATGATCCGCCTCGGCACGCCGTGTCGGTATATGACGTAATGCTTGATGAAGTTGATGACGTTGTTCGTCTTCACTTCTTTAAGCGGAATGGCTTCAGCCCACTTTGAAAAGTAGTCGGTGATAGCGAGAATAAATTGATCACCTTTGACTGAAGGCGGGAAGATGGGACCGACAATATCCATACCCCATGTCTCGAATGGCCAAGACGTGGTTGATGTGTGTAATCGCTCCGGAGGTTGGTGCATATAATTTGCATGCACTTGACAAGCATGACATTCTCGGGCGTACTCGATTGCGTCACGAACCATTGTTGGCCAGAAATATCACATTCTTCTGATTCGATCATACAGCTTGGGACCAGGCTGATGCGCACCGCATTCTCCTTCATGTGCTTCCTTAAGAACTTCCTTTGCTTCTTCGTTCGAAAGGCATCGGATAAGCAAATCATCATACCCCCGGCGATATAGCGTACGGGTCTCGGTATTATAAAAGAACCGTGGAGCTCTTCGGCGAATAGATTCTTTTTCTTTTGCGTCCTCTGGCAAAATACCGTATTGGACGTAATCGATGATGGGAAAACGCCAATCTCGGGACTCGGACCCGATTTGGGTTGAGTTCACCTCTTTGGCATTCTCGTTTTTATCATCCTCCTCTTCAACCTCTATATCGTATATAGGTATGCAGAGTTGGTGTGATCTTACCGTGACTAGCAGTTCAGTTTCAGGCGGTTGCGCGAGTGATACTGCTAGTACTGCCAGTGCATCTGCATAAGCATTCTGGAGACGTGGGATGTATTCGATGTAGAATTCTTCAAAAGAATCTGCCATTCTGACAGCCTCCTGGTGGTACGGGATCAGGTCTGGGTTTCTAACTTCATATTCTCCACGAACTTGGTTGACTATCAATTGAGAGTCCCCAAAAGCTTCGAGATACTCGACCCCCAGCTCTTTGGCAAAACTGAGTCCAATGATGAGCGCATTGTACTCGGCTACGTCATTGGAACATGGGTTCGTCAGTGAATAAGCTCGAGGCATCACGTGTTTCCCTAGGGAAACTAATACCACTCCAACTCCGGAGGTGACTTTAGGACATCCAGGGGTTACTGCCTTATTAACTGCTCTCGAAGAACCATCGAAGTATAACTGCCATACTTGTTGGTGTGATGTGGTATTAACCTCGTGGGTTTCATCTGGTAAATCATTATATACCTCAACTGCGTCTGTTGTCGGGCTTGCCGCCAAAAGATCACAAATCGCTTGTCCCTTGACCGACTTCTGCTGTTTGAAGTGCAGATCATACTGGGACAAGAGAAGGGCCCACTTTGCTAACCGCCAATTCATCGAACCTGGTTGAGTCATGAACACCTGTACCGGATTAACATTGGCAATGACGTAAATCGTCTGGCCCACCAAGTAATGTCGCATCTTCTATACTGCGAACACCAATGCGAGACATTCTTTTTCAATCATCGGATACCGAGATTCGGCGCCTATCAAGGTCCGACTTATGTAATAGACTGCCTGTTCGTGACCATTATCATCGTCTTGCGCCAATAAAGCACTTACCGAATGGTTCATCGCCTTGATGTAAATCAAGAACGGTTTACCTGATTTTGGTGCAACAAGAACAGGTGGATTCATCAGATATGCCTTGATATCTTCGAATGCTTTTTGGCAAGCATCGTCCCAAATAAATGATACGCCCTTCTTGTTTAGCTTAGAAAATGGTTGGCACTTCCCAGAAAGATTTGAGATGAACCTCCGGATATAAGCCAAACGACCTTGCAATCCTCTGAGCTCTCTTAGATTCCTCGGGGGTTGCAATTCATTTATTGCCTTTACCTTGTCTGGGTCGATGTGTATACCCTTAGTGGTGACGACGAATCCAAGGAATTTTCCGCTGGACATTCCGAGGAAGGATTTTGTGGGATTCATCTTCAATTGATGACTGCGCATGAGATCAAACATCGTTCTCAAGTCCTTGATGTGATCTTCTTTGTTGCGGCTTTTTACCACCAAATCATCAACGTAACATTCAACTGTTTTCCTAAGGTGTTTCTGGAAAATCTTAGTCATTGCTCGTTGGTATGTAGCACCTGCATTCTTCAGACCGAATGGCATCACCGTGTAGCAGAAGACGCCGAGGGGTGTTCTAAACGTTGTATGCTTCTCGTCATCTGGGTGCATCTTGATTTGATTGTACACTGAAAAGCCGTCCATGAAGGACATTCTCTCGAATCCGCATGTATTGTCGATAATTACATCCGTGATTGGGAGAGGAAAATCGTCTTTTGGACATGCTTCATTTAGGTTTCTGAAGTCGATGCAAATTCTGATTTTGCCATTCTTCTTCATGACGGGGACGATGTTAGCTAACCAGTCTGGATGTTGTTCCTCTCGGATGAATCCTGAGTCGATCAACTTCTTAACCTCAGCCTCGATGGCTTCCATGATCTGCGAACGAAACCGTCTTTGCTGTTGCTTGACAGGTTTGGCATCCGGCTTGATGTCGAGGCGGTGCATTGCCACATTAGGGTCGAGTCCTGGCATGTCTTCATAATTCCAGGCGAAGACATCAATGTACTCTCTGATCAATGCAATTAACTCTTCCTTTTCATCTGGGGGAAGACTGCCACTGATGAATATGGGCTTTGGATTGGCTTCGTCACCCATATTGATTTGGACTACTTCGTCTTCGGTGGGTGGCTCTCTCTGTTCGAACCTATCACCATATTGCATGTTTAGGTGATGAACCCATGGGTCCTCCCACGTTGGCATTTGATCGTCGTCTTCTATTGTAGATGGATCAGCTGTAGTCATGTTCGACATTAAGGTTTTGAACATTTCTCCCAAACTTGTGTCGGAATCCTCAGCTGAAGAGTCTGGCAAGTACCCATCCTTAGCTTTGTTAGCAATTTGATCGACGATTTGCCAACCACATTCGTCATCTGATAAGACATAGCCTAGGCCTCTCTTGTGATGGTAATAATTATTCGGTTTCCCTTTCGGGACATATGCCATTTTGACTGGGACACGGGAACCTCGATCGAAGTATAAACCTTCTCCGAGTGTAAAGTCGTATCCTTGTTTTTCCATGAGCGTACGCGCTTCCGGACTATACTTTGATAAGTGCAGACCAGATTTGTCATCGTCTTCATCTTCTCTTAGGAAATGATCCGGCAATGGAAGATTTTCTCCTTTACCGTAGATCACTTCTTTTTGTCCTCCTGTTTTGGCAGGAATAATCCGAGTTGTTCCGAAGGAATGCTGGGGGCGTTTCTTCATTACATACGATGATCGGAGTGGCATACATAAATCGGGATTATTGTATAATCCTTCTATGACATCATCAAGAGACAAGGAGTACTCTAAACCAGGATTTATTTCAATATCGGCAAGTTACCAGTTACAACCGCCGTCTGACGACTGTTCGTCATCGAGATTGATTACAAAGGGTACAATGTCATTTAGAACAAAACCACCATTGTAATCGAATCCGGCTTCGGAATCAGCTTCTTCTCCGCTGTCCGTGCCTTGGATCGATGGTTCCGTGTCGGATTCGTTACCATAAAGGAGAGAATCTGTGAAATAATTCTCATACCCTTTGAATGGTTGCTTATCCGCGACCACCGTCCTAACTCTTCCATCAGTGTCGACATATTTCAAACACTGATGTAGAGTGGAGGGAACTACAACATTACTATGGATCCAAGGCCGACCCAATAGTAAGTTATAGGATGTCTCAGCATCAATCACGTAGCACGTGACCTCCGTCTTTAAATCGCCCATTTGGCACTTTATCCGGATTTTACCCAAAGGTCTTGACCCGCTGGTGTTGAATCCGTAGATAACTGTGCCTGTAGACGCCAACTTGCTAACTGGAATGCCAAGGCTGTGCATTAGTCGAAGTGGCATAATACTCACAGCGGAACCCGGATCCACTTGGATTCGGTTGACTTCACTGGAGCCAATGTACCCGACGAAATATAGGGGCCGATCATGATTTGAATTCTTCGTCTGCATGTCCTCTTTGGTGAAGGTGATGCAGGGAAGGTTCTTAGCTGCCACGTTACACTGTTGGGCTAACAATTCTAGCTCCTCAGGTGCTGGCTTGATCCTGGTAAGGAACGCCTCTGAATCGGCCAAGGCCTCTTGTAAGGCTTCTCTAGTTTCCTTGGATAACCGTAGTAGCTCGTACAGCGTTATCCGTGCTGGAATATTGGCCAGCTGAGCCATGATGTCGAAGGCACGTGGATTTTTTGAACTCTCCGGTTTGTCTTTTCCAATCGGACGACTGAAACGAGACTGCTTCGGATTCTGAATCTCCTCGGGCCTCTTCTCTTTCTGTTTGTCAATCGGTTGCCGTCGAGCATCTTCAACCGGTTTGGGAACTGCAATCACCCCCAGCTCTGTGAGAGTCTTGGCTGGTCCTTGTTTTGTCACCCCCTGCTCAGCAAATTGATCGCCCGGGGATGGATATTTGAAGTGGTATTCATTTCCACTCCGGGTTGCAAAGACCTCCTGTTCCTCGTCAGAAAGTGGGAAAGCTGGGATCCTTTCGTCATCTTCTCCTGGGATGGCAGAAACCCCGTAACAAGACTTGCCTTTCCCTTTGGACTTCTTCTTGGATGACGATCCGGCCCATTGTTCATCTTCAATCAGGTCGGGGTGCACCCAGAGAATTTCACCGTTTGGGGCTGTGTGAGGCACAAGTCCCTTTTGACGTTGTCCGTGCGGGTCGTCATTCACTGTCTTCATCCCGACTTTGGTAATGCGTTTTGGCTCGAACCAATCCGTAGGTATTGATCCAAAACTAATCGACACCGCGTTTGCTCCCACATTCTTGGTCGGTTTTTGAGTTATGACCCCTACGTCGATCAACGCTTGGATCTTGTCCTTGAGGTGATAGCAAGACTTCGTTGGGTGGTGGACCGCTCTGTGGTACACGCAGTACTTCGGGTCCGTCACCTTAGTGGCTCCTTCATGATCCACGATCGCCGGCAACTGGATTTTGTTGTTCTCCAACAAGTACTTGAAGATGCCGGGGACTTCATCATCCTTGAAGGAGTAGACTTTGGGAAACCTCGGCTCCGAAGACTTTTGCTTCTGAGACCGTTGCTGCCAATGCGGCTGCGACTGTTGTGGCGCTCTTTGCTCTCCTGCTGTTGCTGAGGTTGTAATTGAAATGTCTGGTTAGCATCAACAGCATTAACATGAGCTTTACCTTTCCCTTTCTGGTTGAAGTTCTGCTTTGGAGGATTCGTTGCCGGTTGGCCTCTCTCCGCCTTCTTTCTTCTGAGGAATCGCTCAGCTTGCTCTCCTCGAACCTTCAAATCCTTCCAGGTCTTGGATGGTGCTGTGCCCATTGCTTCCAACACATCCAGTGAAAGGTTGTTGTGGCAGGTCTGGAGGATGAATTCCTCAGTGATCGGGTCCCGGCAATTCATCGCCTTGTTCCGGAACCTCTTTACGAAGGTGTCGACTAACTCCCCGTCTTTCTGCTTCTCATCGAGCAACGATCCGATAGAGATTTCGGTGTCGTCGTCGAAGAAATTTGCGAGGAACTTAGTCTCCATGTCGTCCCAGCTGTTTATGCTTCCTGGCTTGAGGCGACGATACCAATCGAAGGTAGCTCCGCGAAGAGTGCCGACGAATGACCGCACCATCAGAGGCTCATTACCAGAGATGACTCCCAAGTGCGATTTGAAGTAAATCAAATGCTGAGTAGGGGAACCCATCCCATTAAACGGCGTGAAGTTAATTAAACTGAACTTTGCCGGATATTGGATTGATTCCCACTCTCTTGGGTATGGACAAGGAATGCCCGTCTTTTTCGTCTCTTGAGCAGAGATCAATGTGTTGATCTTGCTCTCGAGATTTTTAATTTTTAGGCTTTCACCTGTGTCTTCGCTAGCATTCTCGTTACCACCCCCTGGGTTGATGGGAGGGTTGTTAACATTTCGAACCTCATTTGTGTCCTCATCTTCCAGGTTGTTCTGGTTGGGACGGCTTGGTTCGCCTTGTTGGTTCCTCAATGCTTGAAGCTGTTGGTCATGCATCTCTCTCATGTTCTGCATAGCCATTTGCATTTCGAACCGAAAGGTCTCCTGTTGTTTGGCCATGGCATCTTCAAGCATCTTGGCCACTTGCTCCGCGTTTATCATAAACGCTTCGCGGGGTTGTCCTTCACTGGACACTGTGTTATCAGACGCCACTGCTGAGCCAGCATCTGATTCTTCATCTCCCGAAGGTACTCTTGTTTGGATTCTACCATACGTCGCGCGAATGATAGCCCCGGATTGTAGACGAGTTACACGTCGGGATATTTCTAGAACCGCCTCGGGGTTATCCTGAGCCGATGTTCCTGTGCTGGTCATATTTGCGGTGACTCTTGAACGCTCACCGTCTTCGACCATCTTCCTTCTTCATTGGAAGCGCCTATGCTTTGGTTTTAGCGTTCCATTGCTGAGCCTTTCGAACACAGAGACTCTCTCAGGGACTGCCTTGACGCAGTTGCACTCAGAGAGTACCGCCCGAATGAGCTTCGAACAAGGACATGGCGTTTCGAGCCTTCGAGGGCTCCTCTTTCTGGTTTTACTCGTACCCTCGGCACGATAGTACAGCTCGTCCGTTTGAAGATCGGAGCAAGCTATCGTGTGTTGGCACGATCTCTCAGGTATAACGTTGTCGTCATCAGATGACAACGTTTCCTTCTGAGGGATAATTGTCTTCTTCGGACCATCCAGAGTCACACGCCTCGAAACACGCCTTCGTGGGTGTGAATCTTCAGCGGGCTCTTGCACTTCTATGCGCAAAGTTGTGCGCTTGGGTGCCGCGGTTTTCTCCAAGTGTTGAGGGTTGCGGCGACCCCCAGCGTGTTGCATTGTTTGGGGTTTCTTCATTGGCCCCAAGCGTTCTTGAACTGGAGCTTTACCTCGTTCCTTTGGAAGTGGGCCGAGGCGCTCCAAAACAGATTTTCTCTTCTGGGATGATCCTGCGGGATCTCCCGGAGCAATTGTAGAAATTACCGGCTGTTTGGATTGACTTGCCGGAGTTTGAATTTTCGGAGGCTGCGGTTGTCGCTCCTTGGTCTGAATTGTTGCTTCAGACTTTGGCCTCTAAACCTTGCGAGTTGGTGGCGGCTTTTTGACCACCTTCTTCTGCAGCTTCCGACGGGCTTCTTCGGCTTTGGCCCGTGCTTGCGCCGACAACGCGCGCCGTTTGCGGATGCGCTCCTCAAGTGTTGAGCGGTTCCGTTTGACCCGGACCCACTCCATTATCGATGGTTTGGAGGAACCACCCTTCACTTGTTGTTGAGGCTGTTTGCCTCGTTTGTTCTTTAGATCCGCATGATAGCGGACCCCGTCAACGGACTCTATGGCCTTGGCGAATTGCTTCGCGAGGCGTTGACGCTGCCTCTGGCGGGCTCTCTTGGAGAGAGTCACCACGCCTTCAATGGCGGATTTGACCTTCTTTGAGGTCGGTAGGGCCTCACTCAATGCAGCTTCGGCGTCGATCGGGGTGAGGTCATCGTTGGTGGCTTCAGCTTCATCACACCAACGGACTTTTCTCCTGGAGGAGAACTTCTGGAACTTCTTGGACTTGGGGGAGGAAGTAGATCCGGACGAGGACACGTACTCCTCGTATTTTTGCTGGTCGAATTCATACTCGACCTCCTCCACGACCGGGATCGAGATCCACGGCTGCGACACTCCGATCTCGGCAGCGAGATCGGTGGCTCCCACTGTGGTCGCCAGATTGTTCGCGTGGAAAATTGTGTTCTTCTTCATTGATGATCCCATTACAACTTTGGTAACAACTTTATGCGTTTACAAAGTTCCGGCCTTTTTGTAGGATCCGGTTACAATGAAAATCAAAACAAAGAAAATAAAATTACAATTCTCCTTGAACAAATCACGAGTTTCCTGTTTTACGGTCCCTCGCTTGCGTGGGTTGTTTGCCTGTGCCGGGGTTGATTACCGTGGACCACCGCGCAATCTCGATCCGAACAGATCTACGTGGTATGACGGGTATTATCTCACCAAGGAGATAATAGCCGTGAGGGATCGTTTCACCAAGGAAACGCTCGCTCAAATCTCGGGATCTAAGAACCAAGCTTAGATCCGGAGTAGAATGACGTAGATCTGGGAATCCAAGTCTTCAAGCCTTCACAATCCGAGTTGAGGTCGCAATCCGGCAGAGTTTCGGCTCTTCAGAAGTTTCAGAAAAAGTCCTCCCAAATGAACAAACACCTGGCCTATTTATAGGCACTCAGAACTGTACATATGCACAGTTCTGAGCCTAGCCACCCCTAGGTGGCTTGGGCCGAGCCACCCCGGGTCGGCTCGGTTTCGGCCGAGTTCCCGGGTGTTGGTTCGTTTCGTCGTTTTCAGGTGTTTCCGGTTCTCCGTCGCTTATGTGCTTCGTCGTCTCGAACTTTCGTTGATTTGTTCGGGTCTTGATTCGATTGCCCGAATCTTCATTTGGCAGTAGATCCGCTTCGGTGTTTGAGTTCAGGTCCGTTTTGTTGTTGGACGACTCGTTAACTTTCCGAACCGTTGGTTTGGTCCCGCACGCGAACGTATTCCGTTGCTTGCGTGCCGTTCGTTGGCTTCGTAGCCTCGTTAGTTCGCTTCGTTGCTCGAACGTCCGTTGATTTGTCGAATCATCGTGCCGAGCTAAGCTAAGGGACTTATAGGCAATTTTATACGCGTACACCTTGTCCTCTGTAAAGCTGCTTTCAACAAATACACTCAGCAAGGCAATCTAGCTCCCAATTAGGAAGGTCCTTACACAATTCTAGAAAAGCTACGAGCCGACACTTATCGACTAAGGGACCTAGACATGAGAGCTTTACAACATCCTTAGAACATCAAGCATTTGAGATGATATTTTTAATAACTTTGTAAATTTTACTGTATTAATAAAATTCTTATTGAAACTAACTCAATTGCTGTTTTGCACTCCTGTAGTGTTTCATCCAATGCAAGAATTAAAAGTCCTTGGTACCTTTTCAGGATTAAACCCAAGGCACTCACCACGTGGTCAACTCCCACAATCATATTTCGACCATTTTGGTTATACTGAAGACCCAGACATCTACGTAAGACCTGGGCACTCAACCTTAGGGTTGCCATTTCATTAATTTTCCCCAAGAGCGGCCCTCTGTAGTGTGACAGACCTAGTTAACTTCAGTAAATCCTCAGCATAGCCTCATGATTGTAAAAGAGCTAGTCAACTTTAGTAAGTTCTAGGCATTCGACCTCAGGGTTAGATATTAAGCCCATGGTCCTTTTTTAGGAATAAACCAAAGTCACTAATATGGTTGACTCCTATAGTTGCCTCTCGACCATTATGGGGATCCTAAAGACTAAGGCATCTATGTAAGACCTAGGCACCGAACCTCAGGGTTGCTATTTTATTATTTTGCTCCCATGGCGGCCCTCTGTAGGACGAAAGACCTAGTCGACTTCAGTAAGTTCTAGGCATAGTCTCAGGGTTGTAAAATACCAAGTCAACTTCAGTAAGTTCTATGTATTCGACTTCAGTGTTAGATAATAATGTTAGACCCTAAAGGGGAGGTGATTAGGGTCTTATGCTAATCTAATCTGATTATATGCAAATTAAAACTAATTAACAAGTTATCCTAGCAAGAATGAAATACAACAAGATATGTGAGCTAGGATAAGCAATATGAATAAAGAGAGATATCCTATATGATATATGCAAGGACATGTAAACTAACATAAGGGTAAACAATATGAACTAGATAGTGGATGATAAAAATAATGAGCTATGGATAATGGCAACAAGAAATATAAACATAAGATTAAGTGCGCCAAAGCAAACTCAAGCACACG
The DNA here is from genome assembly GCA_022839385.1 of Asparagus kiusianus. Lineage (NCBI taxonomy): Eukaryota > Viridiplantae > Streptophyta > Magnoliopsida > Asparagales > Asparagaceae > Asparagus > Asparagus kiusianus. Next base: position 227,990 of record BQKN01065085.1, read on the forward strand.
ATATGATCACGGAGTTCGGACCTTCCGTCCTACGTCTCCGCTCCCCACTCCCGGGAAAAAATCCACTATCACAACCGGGTTTTCTATGCTCACCCGAATAATGTTTACAACCACACTATGTCGGTTTTCAACCTCACCGAACAACGTATACAATCACTCACAATGTCACAATAAATGATTTGTTCTCTAATACAAGACGAGAACTCAATTAAGCACAACTCAATGTTACAATATCTCACAACCCTAATATACTATGTATGTAAATACTAAAAGCTCAATGTGGATGTGTGTAACAATGAGGAATAACAAAATCAAATGTAAACTCAATATAAATCTAGCTTAATGAAGATAATAAACAATGACAAATATAAATGCAAAGCTAGAATTGAGTTTAGAAAAACTTCTCTAGAACAAGAGAGATGGAGATGTGAAATTAAAAGCTCAAACCCAAGTTGATCTCCTCTTCTTGTGAAACAATCTTCACAAACCCAGTTTTGTAAACAAATACTTAAACAACCTTAAACCCTTGTAAAAACTTGTTTAAAACTTCTCTTGGTTGTTGAAAATAGTTATGACAAAGGGGTATATATAGGCTTGAAGAAAACAACTTAAAAAACCCCAAAAAACCGTTAAAAAACAAAAAACAGAATGTAACCGTTACTGTGCAATGGTCGGCTGCTACAGTAATGGCGGTCGACCGCACTGTTCACTGGCAGTTTTTGTTTTTGACAGATTCTGGAAATTTACGTATCTGACTTTGTAAAATTAATTAAAAATAGTAAATCAACTCCAAAAATTATGAAATTTTAAAAGAAGGTTCTGAACATGCAGATGAATATGTTAGAGAAAGAATTTCTAAAAAAATAACTTCACAGTTAAGAGAAATAAATGTTTGAACATAGATAAATAGTTTCTAAAAAACTGCTAAAAACTCGGTTTTGTAAATTCAATTGAAAATAACAAAACAACTCCAAAATTAGTAAAACTTGGCGACATGTTTGTATATATGATTATAAATATGTAAACGAAGAAATTTTTCAAATTACATTTCGTAATTGTAAAAACTCATCTGTTTTACAAAAACATGCACGACCATGTGCACGAACATGAACTTGTTTAAAACTTGAATTTGTAAATTCAATTAAAAATAACAAATTAATTCTAAAAATGATAAAACTTTGGGAAACATTTATAAACATGTTAATGAGCATGTTACAAAAAGAATTTTTGGAATTTCACTTCACATTTGTAAAATATCATCATTTTACAAAATAGTCCAAAACATTAAAATACAACAACACTTGTTTTTTATCATTTGACTAAACCATGTTTTGAAATATTATAAAGTGATTTTATAGACTTAATAAAGTATGTATAAACTGATATTGAAGTCTATAAACAAATAAAATAATATTTTCACAAAACACCTATATTTTTATAAAATCAACAAAATCAACAAATACGTGTGTGTGATTAATATATGAGCTTAAAGTATCTACACACAAGTATAAACCTAAAACTAAATTACCCAAGCTTGATGAAGGTCTTCAATGAGCTCAACTTGGTACACTTGCGGATGAATCTTGAACTTGGATCTTCAACTTGAATTTACATAGCTTCACTCCACAATTCCTCCAACCTCCATTGGATATGATCGTTATGGCGCAATCCATCCATCCTCCAACTCGTTGTTTGTCTACAATAAATAGAAATGCACAAAAACTAGACAAACAACATTAGTGGTAAATTGTTTATTAAACATCATCAAAACAAAGAGGCCAACAATCTCCCCCTTTTTAATGATGACAAACAATTTACAAAAAGGATATATGCATGAAGGGAAATAAATATATAAATTATAATTCACATGTATATAGACAAGGAAATGTATATTCATAATATTTCTCTTCCTTTGACAACATCAAAAAGGGGAAAACCATAAAGAGGAAAGAGAGCGAAAGCTCCCCCTATCAATAAGCATAGGTGAGTATCAAACAAGTATAGGGATTGCTCCCCCTATCAAAAAGCCATATAGAATATAAGCAATAAAAGATCATGGCAAACATGTGAGTATGCATACATGCTAAATACAACTCACATTCAAGAGATAATGAGAAGATATATAAATATATCAAGATGAACATAGTGTCTCATTAACACAAAAAATATAAAAGCCATATAAAAGAATAGATTTATGAAAACAAAAGAAGAGGAACATGAGAATCATGTTAAAAGTTTTCAAATGAAAACAAATCAACCAAAAGAAATCATAAATCAATGTTTAAATCCAAAAACGTAAAATCAAAACATCATTGATTCAAAAATCAAGAGAGGCAACTATATCTAGCTCTTGAGCTAGTATCAACCATATAAATATTTTAGCACCCGGTAAACAAGATTTGGGAATAAACACCCAATAAATCCGGAGGGTTATATAAGTACAAACCTCTCATCAAAACAAAACCATTAATCATGAAAACAAAAGAATTTGATCAATAAAAAAATATTATTTTCATGTTCAAAAGTTTAAAGTATAATTTTTCAAAACCAAAAAAAATAAAAACACTAAAAATTTTTGTTTAAGAAAAATTATTTTGGCACCCAAGCATTCTTGGTGCCGGATTGGTTAGGGACATGACCCCTATCATTTAAGTTCAAAACCCTAGGGTTATGAACCCTCTTGGGCATATGTTGTGCACGGGATCGATCATAGCAATAATCACTCAAATGACCCTTCCGATTACAATATGTACAATGAAAAGGAAGCGTTTGCTTATGTTGACCATTAAAAGGTGCACGTGGAACATTTGCAAACAAAGGTAATTTATTTGAAGCTTTTTGCAAATGTGAAACATTATCAAAACAAAACTTTTCTAAGTGGCCAAATCTACCATAAACATTACATTTATAAACATGTGGTCTACTAGAAACATTTGGCAAATGAGATTTATTTTTTAAATCAAAATAATATTTGGCCAAATGACCAAAACGACCACAAATATCACATTTAAACACATGAGCATGCTTATGATGAACATGATGAGTATGTGCAAGTGTATATGATGAAGAAGCTACATGAGATGCACAAGGAGCATTAGCATTTTTATGTTTGTGTGCATCATAGCAGAATTTTGATAAATGACCTTTTCGGCCGCAATTAGAGCATATGTAAACTTTGCTATATATGTGTGCATAATGAGTGGATGATGACTTAGACTTGACACACATATCCATAAGCCTCTTATGATTATTAATGCATGTTTTCAAAGTAGAATCTAAAGATGAAATGCATTTATTCATAAGATTCAAATCTTTATTTTTAGGCACATATGCATTTTTATTAGAAGTAGAACATAAATAGTCATTTATAAAAGAAGCATTGTTATTTTGTATGTTCTCTCTACTTCTAACATGGCATTATCTCTTTCATGAGTTAAACTAGCAACATTTGAAGTTAAAGAAACATGATCCAATTTTAATTTTTTATTGTTTTCTTTAAGGATCATATTTTCATTAGAAATAGTTTCAAACTTAGATGCTAACAACTCATGATCGGATTTCAAATCCTCATGCTTGCTTTTTAAATCAATAAAATCATTTTGTAATTTCTTGTAGGCAAGCAATAATCTTTCACTAGCACAAGCAAGTTCATCATTACGTAAATCATTAATAGATTCGAACTCGCAAACCTCACTAGGGCTATCGCCTAGTGACCGTGTGTATGATGCTCCACATGAACTTGACGCCGGATCCTGCAAAGCTTGTCGGATCGCCTCCAAGTCCCATTAATGTGATTTAATAAATTTTCATAAGGTGTAAGCACTATCAAAAGAATCAAGCTTGTTAAACATAAATGAATCAAATGCATTTAATAAAAATTCTAACATAAGCTTGTTCATAATAAACATCTTTTAATCATGTTTGCTCCACTTGGATTTCTCCAACGTGGGCACAATATAAGCATAATTAATGATTTCCCTTAAATCGATATTTTTAGATTGAACAAATATTTTGAATCTAAAACACCATTGAGCATAGGGGAAAATATTGAATTTAGGAGCAATACTAGAATCATAGCCAAAACAAGATGCATCATTCATATCCATAATTTGTAAAAATATGTAAGAAAGATACAAATGCAATCAAAACAAGATTAGCACAAAAAGATGACTTGGATCTTTAACTCAAGTCGATTAGACCTTAAATCAAAGAGCACCAAGCTCTAATACCAATTGTTAGACCCTAAAGGGGGGATAATTAGGGTCTTATGCTAATCTAATCCGATTATATGTCAATTAAAACTAATTAACAAGTTATCCTAGCAAGAATGAAATACAACAAGATATGTGAGCTAGGATAAGCAATATGAATAAAGAGATATATCCTATATGATATATGCAAGGATATGTAAACTAACACAAGGGTAAACAATATGAACTAGATAGTGGATGATAAAAATAATGAGCTATGGACAATAACGATAAGAAATATAAACATAAGATTAAGTGTGCCAAAGCAAACTCAAACACACGATATGATCACAGAGTTCGGACCTTCTGTCCTACGTCTCCGCTCCCCACTCCCGGGGAGAAATCCACTATCACAACCGAGTTTTCTACGCTCACCTGAATAACGTTTATAACCACACTATGTCGGTTTTCAACGCTCACCGAACAACGTATACAATCACTCACAATGTCACAATAAATGATTTGTTCTCTAATACAAGGCGAGAACTCAATTAAGCACAACTCAATGTTATAATATCTCACAACCCTAATATACTATGTATGTAAATACTAAAAGCTCAATATAGGTGTGTGTAACAATGAGGAATAACAAAATCAAATATAAACTCAATATAAATCTAGCTTAATGAAGATAATAATCAATGACAAATATAAATGCAAAGCTAGAATTGAGTTTAGAAAAACTTCTCTAGAACAAGAGAGATGGAGATGTGAAATTGAAAACTCAAACCCAAGTTGATCTCCTCTTCTTGTGAAACAATCTTCACAAACCCAATTTTGTAAACAAATACTTAAACAACCTTAAACCGTTGTAAAAACTTGTTTAAAACTTCTCTTGGTTGTTGAAAATAGTTATGACAAAGGGGTATATATAGGCTTGAAGAAAATAACTTAAAAAACCCCAAAAACCATTAATAACAAAAAATAGAATGTAGTCGTTACTGTACAACGGTCGTCTGCTACAGTAACGACGGTCGACCGCACTGTTCATGGGCATTTTTGTTTTTGACAGATTCTAGAAATTTGCGTATCTGACTTTGTAAAATTAATTAAAAATAGTATATCAACTCCAAAAATTATGAAATTTTGAAGGGAAGTTCTAAACATGTAGATAAATATGTTAGAGAAAGAATTTATGAAAAACAACTTCCTAGTTAAGAGAAATAAATGTTTTAACACAGATAATTAGTTTCTGAAAAACTGCTGAAAACTCAGTTTTGTAAATTCAATTGAAAATAACAAATCAACGCCAAAATTAGTAAAACTTGGAGAAATGTTTGTATATATGATAATAAATAATTAAATGAAGAAATTTTTTAAATTGCAATACCCAATTGTGAAAACTTATTTGTTTTACAAAAACATGCACGAACATGTGCACGAGCATGAACTTGTTTAAAACTTGAATTTGTAAATTCAATTAAACATAACAAATTAATTCTAAAAATGATAAAACTTTAAGAAACATTTATAAACATGTTAATAAGCATGTTACAAAAATAATTTTTGGAATTTCACTTCACATTTGTAAAATATCATCATTTTGCACAATAGTCCAAAACATAAAAATACAACAATACTTGTTTTTTGTCATTTGACTAAACCATGTTTTGAAATATTATAAAGTGATTTTATGGACTTAATAAAGTATGTATAAACTAATATTGAAGTCTATAAACAAACAAAATAATATTTTCACAAAACACCTATATTTTTATAAAATCAACAAAATCAACAAATACGTGTGTGATTAATATATGAGCTTAAAGTATCTACACACAAGTATAAACCTAAAACTAAATTACCCAAGCTTGATGAAGGTCTTCAATGAGCTCAACTTGGTACACTTGCGGATGAAGCTTGAACTTGGATCTCCAACTTGAATTTGCATAGCTTCACTCCACAATTCCTCCAACCTCTATTGGATATGATCGTTATGGCGCAATCCATCCATCCTCCAACTTGTTGTTTGTCTACAATAAATAGAAATATACAAAAACTAGACAAACAACATTAGTGGTAAATTTTTTGTTAAACATCATCAAAATAAAGAGGCCAACAAATAAGACATTAGTACCTTTTCAGGAATAAACCTAAGGCACTAACCTCGACTCGCATAGTTGCCTCTTGACTATTATGAGAACCCTAAAGACCTAGACATCTATGTAAGACCTGGGCACTCAACCTCGGGGTTTCCATTTCATTATTTCCCCCCCAAGGTGGCCCTCTGTAGTGCGAAAGACATAGTCAACTTAAGTAAGTCCTAGGCATAGCCTCAGGGTTGTAAATGACCTAGTCAACTTTAGTAAGTTCTAAGAATTTGACCTCAGGGTTGGATATTAAGCTATTAGTACCTTTTAGGAATAAACCTAAGGCACTTACCATATAGTCGGCTCCCATAGTCAGCTCTTGGCCATTATGGGAATGTCAAAGACCCAGGCATCTACATAAGACCTAGGCACCTAACATCCAGGTTATCCTCTTGCTGAAGACCCAAGCATTTACGTAAGACCTACGCACCCAACCTCTGAGTTGTCACTCTGCTGAAAAGGCCTTGGTATCATCATGGGTAAACCCAAGGCATAGAGTTCATATATTTGGTTGCCTTCGACAAAGGGACTTAGGCAAATCTACCTGCTATTTCTTATTGACAAGACTCAGACATCTCGCCCACCAACGGTGTGACATGAGCTAGTCTTCTCGACCCCTCAATAGTTAGATCGTCTTAATAAGGTGACTCATGACCATCAACACTTGTTGCAATCAGAATAAAGCTACAAGCTATCAAAGCAAAGCAAAAAACTAGGAATAAAAGAGGGCAGACTCCAAGATGAGCAGAATCAATCTTTATTCCAGCAAAGTGAATTACAAAATGTTTTTTTACAGTATCCATATCTAGTTATAAACAGACATATACAAAAAAATAATAGTGGAAAGAGAGTACAAATACAAGCCCCTAGACCTCTAAACAAGATCCGGGAGTAGGACTTGGAAGGCTCTCAATGGCAATGGAGTCTGCAAGAGCTTCGATGGCAGCAGCTGAGGAAGCGGAAAAATTCTCTTCAGGATCATCCCTTGGCTCGGTAACGCCCCTAACGTCCAGCGCTAGATCCATCTCACCTCCACTCTCCTCGTCTAGCGCTAGATCCATCTCACCTCCACTCTCCTCGATCTCCTCCAAGAGATAAAGGCAGCAAGAGACACGACAAGGATAATGGAAATTAAGGGAGGGAAGAGAGCTAGATGGGAGCAGCGAAGTGAGATAGTCGACGCCAGCCTTGCAAGATAACGTTACCTTAGTTTTTCCTAAGGGGAAATGGCGCCACTCGTCGACAACCTCCCTTCTATACTATGCCGAGCCTAGATGAGCAAGTCAACCCTCCAAGTCCATGATAATCATCACTGACGCTGGAGTCGGCCGCTCCTCAAGGTCCCGCCTCAGCTGCTTGATCAAAAGCTATCGGACGCTCGCAAACTAACTATTTTCACAAAACAGTCAAAACTGACATGGTAGGAAGATATCGAATCCATACCAAGATCACATCAAACTCGAACATGCACAAGATAGTCAAATCAACTACGAATTAAGACTCGTCTAAGCTGACGACACATCTCCTATAGTTGTTTTCTAGAAGAGACACATCACCTAGAGGGGTAGAAACTAACAAGGGAATGTCTAAAGGTTGTGCCACTAGCTGAAATTTTGTGGAAGTTATAACACGCACCCAAAAATTTACACTGTTTTGGTGCTCTCTGGTCCTGCTGAGGTCTCTTCTTATAAGGACCTTGTTGCTACTGTGCACCCTTGTCCTGCTGCTAGGGTCCTCCTCGTCCTGAAAATAGTCTCTTATTCTTGCCCTTGTCTCTAGACTGCCCCGTTCTAGCTTTCTCTTCTTTTCCCTTCTGGAACATGGAGGTCTCTGTCTCCTGTGAGATGGCAGCATCGACAACCTCACGTACTGAGTGAAATCGTCTGGATACAAGATAGCGATGCAAACTTGGAAAAAGTCCTATAAAAAACATCTAAGCCTGACGCTCTTCGGTCTGCCACATGCCTGTAAATCAGAGTAGTCCCACAAACTTGCTCTTATAATCAGCTACAGATATGTCTCCCTGCTCTAACTGGGCTAATTCCAACTCCTTCCCGGCTTTGGTCACGGATGATACATACTGCTTGTCAAAATCTAAATAAAATCCTCCCAGGTGAGTGCCATACACTACTCCAGTGTGAATTGAAGTTGGTACCACCCTCCAGCACCGTCCTTAAGGCTAAATGCGGGTAAACTTTGCTTTTGGATGGTGTCGACATTAAGCATATCTAAAATGTTCCCCACATCTTTCTTCCACTTATGTGCTACAATTGAATTCGATGTGCCTTGAACTCTGTTGCTCTCAGCTTCTGATAACTCTCCACCAAACGAAGCTAAGCTTCCTACTTTGCAACTCTATCGACAACTAGGAGTTGTGGTGGTGTAGTTATTGGTGCTACATCTAGAATAGGTTTGGCTGGTGGAACCTGAATCGCCATTTGCTCCTCAATCGCTGCTAACCAGGCTACAAGCGGTGCTATGAGGTCGATCAGATACTATGGATCCTGCTGCGGCTTGGACTCTGGCTCAGTTTGCCCATCTTCCAGAGTACGGGTTCCTCTACGACCACATCCTTATCCCAACATCTATAAATTTCAGGAGTAGAGCTTATTAGACATAGTAAATAAGGCCTCAAGCAAAATAACATAACATATAAAAATAGGAAAATCATATCACATATCATCAATAGCATACTTTATAATCAAAGTAAGATAGTCATCATACAAAAAATTCATATTTTTGTGTTATACATATAACGTCCTCACTCATACTAGGAATTCCTAGTGGACTCTATACATGAATACTAGGAAACTCTATCCTAGCTCCATGACTTGACATATGATGATCATAAGGATGCTGGAACTAGAGTACTGATACGAAAGGCCTCCACCCAAATTGAATGATCAAACCTATAAAAGTTAGGGTCATGTCAAACCCCCACTTTGTCGAACCTTTCCACGGTTAGGACTAAAGTTAGAATTCGTCTCGATAAATAAGAAAGTCATCTTCTGATCGGGTAACCAATCATATAAAAGTTAGGGTTATCCAGATCTCTTCAATTCTCAGACTAGAGATCCCACTCTTAGTTTCACCTTTTTGGATTCTCTAAGAGTTTCTTTTGCAGCAGGAGATAGAATATAAAATTCTTCCTCTCTAGCATCGGGTTCATTTTTTCCATAAGAAAATACCTGGAGCTAGAATATAAAATTTTTCCTCTCCAGCATTGGGTTCGTCTTTGCCCTTAGAGAAGACACTACCTCCTAACACCGAAATCTGTGTTTTACACGTATGGGGAATTTTATCCCGAATCCTAAGTAAGGATAGGTCGGCGCCTAACACGCATTGCCGGTGAGTCTTTTACTGTGAAAAAAACATCAGAATTCATGCATGAGAGACTTTATCTTGATCCCTAATTAGAGATAAATCTACACGTAACACGTGTTGCCGATTAACCTTTCTCCGTGAAAAAGACACCAGGATTCACGTCTTGGGGACTTTATCTCGATCCCTAAATAGAGATAAGTCTGTATCTAACACATGCTACCAGGTGGTCCGTTCCAGCAAAAATGATCAAGTCTACATATTCTACATCGTAGGGACAAAAATTCATGCATTTTATGCATAGGGGACTTTATCTCTCTCCCTAAATAAAGATAAGTCTGCATCTAACACATACTCCCGGGTGATCCTTTCCCGTATAAATGACCAAGTCTACGTATTTAACATCATAACACCAAAAATCCAAGCCTTTCATGCATAGGGAATTTTACCTTGAACCCTAAGTAGAGGTAAGTCTACACCTAACACGCACTGCCGGTTAGTCTTTTACTATAAAAAGGACAAAAACCTACGTATTCGACATCGTGGTAAGCCGTTATTAATAACGTCAAAATCCATGCCTTACACGCGCGGGGAATTTTATCTCGAATCCTAATTAGGGATAAAGTCAACACCTAACACACGTTGCCGATTAGTCTTTTGCCGAAAAAGAACAAAAGCCCACATATTCGACATCGTGGTAGGCCATCATTAATAATGCCAAAATCTATGCCATACACATGTGGGGAAATTTATCCCGAATCCTAAATAGAGATAAGTAAGTGCCTAACACGCGTTGTCGGTTAGTCTTTTACCATAAAAAAGACAAACGCCCACGTATTCGACATCATGGCAGGCTATTATTAATAACATCCTACCATGATATCGAATACGTAGGCTTTTGTCCTTTGTGTGGTAGAAGACTAACTAGCAACGTGTGTTAGGTACTGATTTATCCCTACTTAGGATTCGGGATATAATTCCCAATGCGTGTAAAAGCCCACGTATTCGATAACATTTACACAATTCGGTTTTCAACGCTCATCGATAAAATTTACAACTCACACAATTGTCAATACACAATATACTCCTCTAAGTGTTGGCCTACCTGTGTCACCTTTCTCAAGTGTTTGGATTTACTATGTCTCCCTAGGCTTTACAACCAACGCCACTCCTCTTGGAATTGGCCACAGTCTCTCCTAACAACTCCTCTAAATGCCCTTGTGTATTACAACATGTTCTTAGCAATGAAGTGCAAATAACAAGATTTGTTCTCTAAACAAGATGAGAACTAAAATGAAGCTCACTCTCAATGAATGACTCACCACAACCTAAATATACAATATGTGAATATACTTAAGCTCAAATAGGCTGTGTGTGAAAACAATGAGTAAAAATGAAATCTAACTCGAATTAATCTAGCAAATATAAATATAACAATTTAATTATAAACAAGCTAGATAATTAAGTTTAGAAAACTTCTCTAAGAACAAGAGAGATAGAGATTTGAAGAATGATGCTCAAAATCAAAATGATCTCATCCTCTTGTAAACTCTTTAGTATAAACAAAAACAAACTTAAAACATTAAAACAAATTTGTGTAAACTGACTTAAACATCCATAAGAAATAAATGAGAGTTGAGGGCTTTTTATAGCCTCTTAAACAAATCAAAAACCCAAAAAAATTTGAGTCTAGAAAACTAGTCGTTACGGTATCATCGGTCAACTGATGAGCTGGCCATTGGCTGATTCTAGGAAACTACCGATCGACCGATGCAAGCCATCGGTTGACTAAAAACACTATTCAGTCGACTGATGGAGGTCAGTCGACTGAGCAGAAACTTTTTAGCAATTGCACAATAGTTTATCAGTCGACTGATGTATAGTGTCGGTCGACTGAAAACACTATTCAGTCGATTGATGAAGGTTAGTTGACTGAGCAGAAATTTTTTGGCAATTGCAGAGCACTTCATCGATCGACTGATGAATAGTATCGGTCGATTGAAAAACATGCACAACCTAGTTTTAAACAGAAAATCGATTTTCAAATTATGTTTAAAAATAGCAAATAAATTCTAAAAATTATGAAACTTAGGGAAATGTTTATATGCATGAATATAAACATGTTAGAAAAGAAAATTTTAAAATATCATTCCCCGTTTGTGAAAACTCATTATTTTTTAAAATCTCAAAAAATACGAGTTTGTTTTAACACTTGATTTTGATAAAACGATTTCAAACACGTTTTGAAATTCGTTTGAATGGATTAGTAGACTTTGTAAAAGATATAAAACATTATTGTTAAGTCAATAATTTAAAGACTCGATATTTCTCAAAAACACTTATGTTACGATAAAATTGAACTCTAAGCATAACACATAAAGTAAACAACCTAGACTACAAAACTATACCCAAGCTAATGATCTCTTCATGACGTTCAATCTTGGTAACATGGATGAAGTGCAATAGTGTTCTTTGACTTGAAATGCAAATGACTTTATTCTGGTTTCCTCCAACCTCCAAAGGATGTCGTCGTTAAGCTTAATTCCAACAAACCGCCAACTAGGATCTTTGTGTAGGATTCCTAATAAGTAAATATAAACACTTGACAAACGATGTTAGGAATTGTTTCTTAATCATTAAAACTAGATTATATAGTAGGCTCATAAATATCAGACCTAACGAGGCGTCCTATCGCTACCAAAGTCCCCACGTTAAAAAAGGAGGGCCTTCCCTCCGCTTCTGTTGTAATTTCGTTTCATTAGTTTGTAATATGCTACTCTTATAAATACAAATGAAATCCCTATTTTGGGAGATCAAAATTCACACCTACAGAAGATGGCGACCACAGTGGGAGAAACCGTTCATTCAGATGAATTAGTGGTGGCGCAGTTTGATGAAGTTGCGGAAGGGACTATCATCAAGTCCCTCTTCATCGAGTTCGATCAAACGAAGTACGAAGAATACTTGTCTTCGACTTCCTCTTGCGGCAAAATGTCACGCAAGCACCGAAAGGTTGTGCGTGTAAGCCGACCCAAGCAAATCGAGAGTCTTTCCGGAGTAATCGTTAGGGGTTCCATTCCCCCCAAGGCGATTGATGCCAAGGACGAACATCAAGTTCCTAATTCTAGCGAACTGCGTCAATCAGGCGAGCCCACTTACTCAGACATGCTTCGCTCAATTGACAGAGTTTCCAAATCTGGCGAACTCGATGTCATAAGCGTGCCTGACAGCTCAGGTAAGCTTTGCTTTATGGGCAAAGTTTCCAATTCTGGCGGACCGCTCGAATCAGGCGAGCCTACCAAATCAGGCAAGCCTACCAAATCAGGCGAGCTTACTTACTTAGGCGGGCTTCGCTCCATTAGCAAAGTTCTCAAATTTTGCGAATGGCCTAAATCTGGCGAACTTAACAATTCAGGTGAAGTTCCTAATTGTTGCAAACTTCGCAAATCTAGTGAACTCAACAGTTTAGGCGAAGTCGATCAAGCTCGCTTGATAGCCCTAGCTTGCCCGCAAGTTCAAACAGGCAGACTTCACCAAAGTCGCCTGACGGCCCAAGTTCACAAGATGGCCGAACTTTGCCAACAAACCCAAGCTCACCTAATAGCACAACTTCATCCGCAAGTCGACCTTTGCAAGAAAGGCAAAGCTACAACTTGCCTAACATGCGAGTCTCGACAGGCTGAACCTCGCCAGACTGAGCATCATCGATAGATACGAGCTCGCCAACATATGCAAGCTCGTCCAATAGGAAAACCTCGCCAGACTGAGCCTTACCGATGAGCTCAAGTATTCCAAACAGGCGGACCTTGGCAAGATGCTTAACAGCTCGACCCCGTCTACAAGAAGCGATAGTTCGCCAAACAGGCAAACCTTGCCTACAAGAACTGGAGGTTGAACCTCGCCAATAGGCTCAAGGATGCCGACCATGCGAACCTCGGTTAAATGAACAGATGGCTAAACATCACCAACAGGCTTAAGCTCGCCTGTCTAGGCAAGGTCACCTGAGTTCAACGCTTGGGAAATTTCCTAAGTGTTCCCATTTGGACCCCCCTGAGTCTCCTTCATTTGAGCGCCAGCTGTCATATGAGGATCATGCTCGCCATGAACCTCGCCTAAACGACCGGTCGGTTCGACCTCTCCAGCAGTCGGCTGAAGGTCGTCCAGATTCTAGACCTCGCCAGCAGTCGGCTGAAGGTTGGCCAGATGCTCGAGCTCGCCTGTAGTCGGCTAGAGCTCGCCCACATTTTGGACCTCGCCTGTCTTGACACGGTCGGTTGGATCCGACACTTAGGGAATTTCCCAGGTGTCCTCATTCTGATTCCTTTAGGTCCCCTCCATGCGATTGCACTCTCGGTCCTTCCAACACTGGGGTTGCCACCAGCAACCCGTAGGGGATCTTAGGGATCATCTGATTTGCAAACACACTCTTCTCGACACTAACCCTCAGTGCCATTGCGAGAGACTCATCCAGGTAGTACTTGCGGATTATCGATGTTCTAAGGAGCTAAAGCCATCAGTATTCGAGAGGCTTTCTCAACAGTCTCCTAAGCCGAGACCTCTTTGCCAGAGATGCCATCATCAGATGAGATGAGCTTTCGATGATGTGGACCTCCCCGTCACAACATTTAATATGATGGGAAAATCTAAGGCCATGGAACGTGAACGTATCCATCAACGCACTCACACCCGAACAGGGGTGGCCATTCCGTTTGACTACACGCGCCTAGCGTCCGTCTCTGACGATGATGATGATGATTGCTCGGCAATGGCAGCATCGTAAACCTCAAACTCAGTTCAGGGCGAGCACGTAAATGTGTACATGACCAACATCCCTAATGAGATATCCAGGAGACTCGACGAGCAACAAGCAACCATCGATTCCCTGAAGGAGATGTTAGAACAGCTTCTGAGCGAGAAGAAGAAGATGAAAGAGAGGACTTCGTGGGCTTCACGCAAATCCACGAAGCACAAAGAGCGGGTGCCTACTCCTTCTCACTCCTCATCCGAGTCATCTAGAGGAGCGTCATATTTGGATCATAATCTGAGGGACAAAAGGCTAGATGAGTTCCAAAACCAACTCAACGCCTTGAAGTTCCAAAAGCATATGAACAAGCTGGGGGTTATCAGACCGTGTCCAATCGAATGGGATACAATCTCCTACTCGACGAAGTTTCAGCCACTGGACCTCCTGCTGTTCGCAGAAAAATTGTTTTCTCTGATTTCATTGTTTCCATTAGCAACTGTTTATCGGTTACAAAGGGATCCGGTCTTTTTATAAGATCTGGTTATAATAAAATCTAAAAAGAAAAAGAAGATTACAACTTTCCTTTTTTGGAACAAATCGCAAGATCCAGTTTTGCGGTCACTTGCTTGTGTGGGTTCTTTGCCTGTGCCGGGGTTAATCCGTGGACCTCCGCGCGATCTTGATCCGGTCGGATCTACACGGTATGACGAGTGTTATTTAACAAAGGAAATAACAGCCGGGGGTATTATTTCACCAAGGAAATAATAGCCCTAAGTAATCGAAATCGACCAAGCGAAATCGATACTCTTCTCGGGATCAAAAACCAAGTTTTGATCCGGAGGATAACCATGTGGATCTCAGATCTGATCTTTCTCGAACTCCTGCCTTGTTTGGTGTGGATGATCGCCAAGAACCAGATCTGAAAAGTCCAAAACTCTAAGATTCTAAAGCTTCAATCTTTTTTAGTCTTGAGCCTTTATTCCAGCAGAGTTTCGCCTCCAAAAAATCCAACCTCTTAAACAATGAGCCTAGGGGTCTATTTATAGGCTCCTCAAACCAGATCTGGGCTCAGATCTGGGCCCAGATCTGGGTGGCTCGGCCACCTAGGTGGCTCGGTCGGCCACCTAGGTGGCTCGGTCGGCCACCTAGGTGGCTCGGCCACCGAGCCACCACTTGGTGGCTCGGCCGGCCACCTAGGTGGCTCGGCTACCGAGCTACCTTGGTGGCTCGCCGAGCCACCTAGAGGTGGCTCCGTTTCGGCCGAGCCCTCCGGGTGTTTGGTTTTGTCGTATTCCGGTTTTGCGGTTTATCCGAACTTCATTGTTGATCTGGACTCTGATTTGGTAGTCCGGATCCTGATTTGGCAGTAAATCCGCTTTGGTGTTCGAGTTCGAGTCCGCTCCCGATCTTGTTTGATGTGGTGGACTCTACGGTTGGATGACTCGTTGATTCATCGACCAGTTAGCTTGATTGGGCATGCGATTGGATGTATTCCGTTGTTTGCGTGCGGTTCGTTAACCTTGTCACCTCGTTAATCCGCTTCGTCGCGTCTCACTTGGCTTCGGTGTTGTGGTCTAACGATCATGCTTTGATATATCGCCCGATGGTTCGTTAGTTTGTCGAATCACCGTGTCGAGCTGTGTTAAGGGACCTATAAGCAGTTTTATACGTCTACAGATACCCCCTCCAAAGTATTCAGCCTTATTCTTTTATAGAAGAGTCTGGAATACTTTGGATATGATTGTCCCAACCTTCAATCGGTGTAACGGGACTTTGGAATGGCTTCTATTCTTGATTCTTTCAATCCTCCAGGCTATTCGGTGCTTTGTCGAATGTCTGCAAGGGTTTCGGTGCTCCATTTATTGTCTGACCGTTGTCGGAATTTTGAACTTGAAGTTAATTCCTGATTTTCTGATCTTTAGCTCGTGTTTGCAGTTTCAACATAGAATCGACCATCGATTGTTGGCGTTGAGTCTTCATTTGCAACGCGTTGTCCGGCGTTTGACACAGTTTATACTCGTACGTCTGCTGGAGTCTACACAGTTTAAGCTCTTAGGGAATTGGAGCGTGGCGGTCTCAAATTTGGGGCTGCAGGACCAACTATTATAGTTGTTTCGTCTGCATATATGGATCTCATCCCGAAGTTGTTGGATGCCTAAGTCACGAGACCAACTCATAAAGTTGATGCATCAATGACTCACATTTATAGAATTTTTGGCAAATTCTCAGCCATCAACGGGTTTGATGAGCCTTTACCGACTACCGTTTGAGTCGGGCTAGCATGCGGATTGTCTAAATCTGTTCCGCATGTAACGTTGTGCTAAGAGAGTGAATTCTCTGAGACTTTGTGCTATGATGTCGAATACATAGGCTTTACCATTTGTTACGGGAATAGGCTACCCGGCAACGCGTGTTAGGCGTTGACCTTAGGATTTTTGGCTAACCCCCAGCCTTCAACGGACTTGATTAGCCTTTACCGACTACCGTTTGAGTCGGACTAGCATGCGGATTGTCTAAATCCGTTCCGCATGTGACGTTGTGCTAACGGAATGAACTCCCTTAGACTTGCTGCTACGACTTCAAATACGTAGACTTTGCCATTGTTACGGGAATAGGCTATCCGGTAACGTGTATTAGACGCTGACTTATCCCTACTTAGGCTTCGGGATAAAGGTCCCCAGAATCAGGTTCTGGTGTCTTCTTGGACAGTAAAAGACTAACCCGGCGACGCGTGTTAGGCATCGGCATATCCTTTCTTCGGATTCAGGATGAAATTCCCCAAGCGTGTAAGGCATGGATTTTGGTGTTATTAATAACAACCTGCCACAATGTTGAATATGAGGGCGGGTGTTCTTTTTAACGGTTAAGAATTAACCGGCAGCGCGGGTTAGGCGCAGACTTATCCCTGCTTAGGTTTCAGGATAGGATACCCCAGAATCGAACTCTGGTATCTTTTTCTACGGAGAAAGACTAAACCGGCAGCGCGTGTTAGGCGCAGACTTATCCCTGCTTATGATTCAGGATAAACTTCCTAGGATGAATCCTAGATTGATAAATTCTTGGAAAAGGTTGGTGTGGGAAAGGAAGAATTTTATATTCTATTTCCCGGTCTTCTTTTAGGGTGAAGGCGAACCCGAATACAAGGAAGGAAGAATTTTATATTCTATTCCTTGATTCTGGAAAGGAAGAATTTTATATTCTATTTCCAGCGCAAAAGAAATTAGAAGTGGGATCTCCACTTCGAGAATCTGGAAGATCTAGATAAGCTTACCTTTTATAAGATTGGTTATCTAGCCTGAAGATGAGTTTTCGTTTATCGAAGTGAAATTTCAGCTTTGGTTATAACCATGAGAAGGCTTAACCAAAGAGAAAATGAAGGGAGTTCTTTCGTTTATCGAAAAGGGACTCTGAATTGAAAGTGGACCTCTTGTTCGTGGAAAGAATCAAGAGGGGAATCTATTGGTGGCTTAGGACGGAAAGACACTTTTGGTGGACTCACTGTCAATTGAAATTGATCAGTGAGGGATTTTGGTGATGAAAATGATTTTGGGTTATCCTCTAGAATATTAAGTGTAATATTCTTCAAGGAACTTCCCGATAAATGGGTTATCCTGAATGTACTAGGGATAGTACTTTATCAGGAACTTTCCATTTATTGGCATTAGTTGCCTGGTGCCCTCTTGAGTAATCAGGCGATATGCACCGTTTGAGTAGACTGTGTCTATTACAAATGGTCCTTCCTATTTGGGTTCAAACTTACCTTTCTTCTTGGAGTTGAGGATTATTGGTCGGCGAGCGACGAGGACCAGATCTCCTTCCTTGAAGCTTCTCTGTCGGACTCTTTTGTTAAAAGCCCTAGATATTCTGGCTTGATAAAACTCAATGTGTTGTTGAGCTTCCAAGAACTTTTCATCCAACATTTTGAGTTCTTCGAGACGTTTCTGATGTTGTTCTTCTGTCGTCATCTCAGTTGCGAGAGTGATCCGAAGGGATGGGATTTGGATTTCCAATGGTAGCACAGCTTCACATTCGTATACCAACGAATATGGGGTAGCTCCTGTAAGTGTGCGTATGGTGGTACGATAAGCCCAGAGTGCTTCACCGAGTTTATCATCCCAGTCTCGTTTATTGGTCTTCACGAGCTTTGACAGGATTTTGATGATCATCTTGTTAAAAGCCTCAGCTAATCCATTCGAGGCGGGATAATAAGCTGTTGACGAAATATCTTGAATTTTGAACTTGTCACAAAACCTGACGAAAGCGTTGCTTATGAACTGTGGACCGTTGTCATGAATGATCCGTCTTGGCATGCCGTGTCGGTATATGACATGATATTTGATGAAATTGATGACGTTGTTCGTCTTCACTTCTCTAAGCGGAATCGCTTCAGCCTACTTTGAAAAGTAATCCGTGATTGCGAGAATGAATCGATCACCTTTGACTAAAGGGGGAAAAATAGGACCGACAATGTCCATACCCCATGTCTCAAACAGCCAAGATGTGGTTGACGTGTGTAAACGCTCCGGTGGTTGGTGCATATAATTTACATGTACTTGACAGGCATGACATTCTCGGGCGTATTTGATTGCATCATGAACCATTGTTGGTCCAAAATATCCCATTCTCCTGATGCGATCATACAGTTTGGGACCGGGCTGATGCGCACCACATTCTCCTTCGTGTGCTTCCTTAAGAACTTATTCTGCTTCTTTGTTCGAAAGGCATCGGAGTAACAAACCATCGTACCCTCGACGGTATAATGTATGAGTCTCGGTATTATAGAAGAATCTTGGTGCTCTTCGGCGGATTGATTCCCTTTCTTTTACATCCTCTGGAAAAATACCATATTGGACGTAGTCAATGATAGGAAAACACCAATCTCAGGACTCAGACCAAATTTGAGTTAAATTCACCTCCTTGGCACTTATGTTTCTATCATCTTCTTCTTTAATATCCATAACGTATATGGGTATGCAGAGTTGATGCGATCTTACTGTGACTAGCAGTTCAGTTTCGGGAGGCTGCGCAAGTGATACCGCTAGTGCTGCCAGTGCATCCGCATAAACATTCTGGAGACGAGGGATGTATTCAATGAAGAATTCTTCAAAAGAATCTGCTATTTTGATGGCCTCCTGGTGGTACGGGATCAGGTCTTGGTTCCTGACTTCATACTCTCCACGGACTTGGTTGACTATCAATTGAGAATCCCTAAAAGCTTCGAGATATTCGACCCCCAGCACGTTGAGTCGTTCGGGGCTTCTTATCGGGCCCAAACGTTCTTGAATTGGAGTTTTGCATCGCTCATCAGGAAGTGGACCGAGGCGCTCCAAAACTGACCTCCTTCTTCGGGATGGTCCTGCGGGATCTCCCGGAGCAGCTATGGGAATTATCGACGATTTAGGTTGGTTCGCCGGAGGTTGAACTTTTGCTGAAGGCTGCAATGGTTGTACCTTAGCCTGAATCGCCGCTTCAGACTTCGGCCTCCATACTTGGCTGGTTGGTGGCGGCTTTTTGGCCACTTCCTTCTGCAGTCTTCTGCGGGCTTCTTGGACTTGAGCCTGTGCCTGCGCTGACAGTGCGCGGCGCTTGCGAATACGCTCATCCAGTGTCGAACGATTCTGTTTGACACGGATCCATTCATTCGTTGGCAGCTTGGAGGAGCTGCCATTCATTAGTTGTTGAGACTGTTTGCCTCTCCTATTCTTCAGATCCGCGTCGTAGCAAATTCCGTCAGTGGACTCCATTGCCTTGGCGAATTGCCGCGCTAGGCGTTGACATCGCCTCTGGCGGGCTCTCTTTGAAAGAGTCGCTATGCCTTCAGCGACGGAGGAATTGGCCAGAACAGATCTGACCTGGTTGGAGGTCGGTGGAACTTCACCCGATGCAACTTCGGCATCAATCGGGGTGAGATCTTTATTGGTACTCTCCACTTCTTCATACCAACGAACTTTTCTCCTGGAGGAGAACTTCTGAGATTTCTTGGACTTGCGGGGGGAGGTGAATCCGGACGAGGATGATATATACTCCTCGAACTTTTGTTGGTCGAATTCATACTCGACCTCCTCCTCGACCGGGATTGAGATCCGCGGCTGCGACGCAACGATCTCGGTAGCGAGATCGGTGGCTCCCACTATGGTCGCCAGATTGTTCGCGGAAAAATTGTTTTCTCTGATTTTATTGTTTCCATTAGTAATTATTTATCGGTTACAAAGGGATCCGGTCTTTTTATAAGATCCGGTTACAATAAAATCTTAAAAGAAAAAGAAGATTACAACTTTCTTTTTTTGGAACAAATCGCAAGATCCTGTTTTGCGGTCTCTTGCTTGTGTGGGTTCTTTGCCTGCGCCGGGGTTAATCCGTGGACCACCACGCGATCTTGATCCGGTCGGATCTACACGGTATGACAGGTGTTATTTCACGAAGGAAATAACAGCCGGGGGTATTATTTCACCAAGGAAATAATAGCCCTAAGTAATCGAAATCGACCAAGCAAAATCGATACTCTTCTCAGGATCAAAAATCAAGTTTTAATCTGGAGGATAACCGTGTGGATCTCAGATCTGATCTCTCTCGAACTCCTGCCTTGTTTGGTGTGGATGATCGCTAAGAACCAGATCTGAAAAGTCTAAAACTCCAAGATTCCAAAGCTTCAATCTTTTTTAGTCTTAAGCCTTTAATCCAGCAGAGTTTCGCCTCCAAAAAATCCAACCTCTTAAACAATGAGCCTAGGGGTCTATTTACAGGCTCCTCAAACCAGATCTGGGCTCAGATCTGGGCCCAGATCTGGGTGGCTTGGCCACCGATCCACCTTGGTGGCTTGGTTTTGGCCGAGCCACCAAGTGGTTGCTCGGTTTTGGCCGAGCCACCAAGTGGTGGCTCGGCTTTGGTCGAGCCACCTAAAGGTGGCTCAGTTTCGGCCGAGCCCTCCGGGTGTTTGGTTTTGTCGTATTCTGGTTTCGCGGTTTATCCGAACTTCATTGTTGATCTGGACTCTGATTTGGTAGTTCGGATCCCGATTTGGCAGTAAATCTGCTTTGGTGTTCGAGTTCGAGTCCGCTCCCGATCTTGTTTGATGTGGTGGACTCTACGGTTGGATGACTCGTTGATTCATTGACCCTTTAGCTTGATTGGGCACGCGATTGGATGTATTCCGTTGTTTGCGTGCGGTTCGTTAACCTCGTCGCCTCGTTAATCCGCTTCGTCGCGTCTTACTTTGCTTCGGTGTTGTGGTCTAACGATCATGCTTGGATATATCGCCCGATGGTTCGTTATTTTGTCGAATCACCGTGTCGAGCTGTGTTAAGGGACCTATAAGCAGTTTTATATGCCTACACCTGCAATTCGATGGTAAGGGTTCTCCTACCCAACATATTTATACTACTTCCAGACACAAACTTGACACATAATAGGAAACAATCCCATTATGACTCAACTATTTATTGGCACCCTCAAGGGGGTCGCTTTTAAATGGTCCCGTAGATTGGAGCCTGGATCCATCACTTGCTGGAAGGATATGGAACGGATCTTCATGGACAGATTATTCGACGATGACGAAGAAATATCTATGGCCACCCTGCTAACTACAAAGCAGGGGAAGACAGAGTCTGCAAGCGACTATGTTAAGAGGTTCAGGAATCGATCGCTGCATACACGTGATCAGGTTTCTGAGGCCACCCTCATTAAGATTTGCCGGAACAATCTCTCTATCGACACCCTATCTAATATGGGCGCAGTCGTAGCTCGCTCGTGGAAAGACTTAATCCGCCAAGGAGAACAAGTCGAGAGCATGCTCAAGCGTATGTATGCTGAAGAGCCACGTGGATTTGAAGGAGATGATGACCAAAGCAATTTTACTTTTGTAGTGGAAACCACTTCCCCTCTCGCTGCCTTCCAAGAATGAGGTTCGCTTTCTGGACGATCAATCCTTCTCATAGTCCGGTGCATCCTAAATCTTCCACTTGGTCAAACCTTCCTACAGTTAGGACCAAACCTAAATTCCCTCGCCGATCCTTTCTAATAAGACGGTGGGTCCTCGGAACTATCAAGTTAACTGTCACCTCTTATAGCCATTTCTCCATCAGTTTTGTTCAACTGGACGATGGATCTAGTAAGACTATCAAGTTAACCATTACCTCTGATAGTCTCCTCTAAATTTCCCCCGTCGATCCTCTCCAATAGGACGATGGGACCACTCCCACTGTCATGTTAACAGTCACCTCTGACAAATCAACTTACCAGTCCTCTTCAATAGGATGGTAAGTCTACAGAGTTGTTCAAATCGCAACAAACTCCCACTGTCATGTTAACACTATACCTCTGACAAAATCAACTTACCAATCCTCTTCAATAGGATGGTAGGTCCTCAAAGTCGTTCCGATCACGACAATCTCTGTCATGTTAACATCACACCTCTGACCAGAATCTACTTACCGACTCCCTTCAATGGAGCGGTAGGTACAAAAAGTCGCTCCAATCACGTAAATTCCTATCAGGTTAATGATCACCTCTGATAGCCGATACTGTCATTCCTGCAAATGTTGTTATCTAATCAATCGTCATACTCATACGTCTCTAAACGACCTGATCCATTCCGAGCGTTCTGATATTTCTTTAGAACAATCGATGGATAGTAGCCTACCATGCGATGGATCCTATAGCAATCAATCGTCACACTCATATGTCCCTGAACAATTTGATTCCCCCAGCACCGTCTTTCTCGTAAAAGGCGTTGTTGTTTGATAGTGACCTACCATATGATATGCCACTATTTTAGGGTTCGTCTTTGCCCCAAGAGAAGACAAATTAGGGTACGTCTTTGCCCCAAGAGAAGACAAATCAGGGTTCATCTTTGTCCCAAGAAAAGACAAATCAGGGTTCGTCTTTAACCCAAGAAAAGACAAATCAGAGTTCATCTTAGCCCCAAGAGAAGACAAGCTTCTCCTCACGACTCCAACGGGTATACGAGTATAAACTGTTTCACAAACCTCCAATTGGTACATGAGGCTAAACTGTTCCCTACCTTTGACTGGAAGTTCCTAGAGAATATTCTTAACGATAACCCGACATCCTCCAACCGGTGCATGAGGTGAAACTGCTTCCCTTAACTCCAACGAGTATACGAGCCTAAACTACTACTCCTAGCCTCCAACTGGTGTACGAGGCTAAACTGCTCCCTATCCTCCAACCGGTGCACGAGGTGAAACTGCCCTTATCCTCCAACCGATGCACGAGGCTAAACTGCTCCTTTCCTCCAACCAGTGCACGAGGTTAAACTACCCCCTTATACTCCCACTGGTGCAAGAGTCTAAATTGCCCCCTTATACTCCAACCGGTGCACGAGGCTAAACTACTCCCTATCCTCCAACCGGTGCATGAGGTGGAACTACCCTTATCCTCGAACTGGTGCACGAGGCTGAACTGCTCCTTTCCTCCAACCGGTGCACGAGGCTAAACTGCTCCCTATCCTCCAAATGGTGCACGAGGTGAAACTGTTCCTATCCTATAACTGGTGCACAAGGTTAAACTGTTCCTTTCCTCTGACTGGTACACGAGGTTAAACTGCTCCCTACGTCCAAACGCCTCAAATGTCTAAGGATAGAGGAAAAATCTTAGCATTGAGCCTAAGAGAAGCTTCTCGATAACTTTCCATGCTAAGGGCAAGAGCATGGCTAGTCCAACTCAAATGGCAGTTGGTAAAGACAAATCAAGTCTGTTGATAGCTGAGGGTTTGCTAAAAATCCTTATTCAATCTCGCCGAGTTCGATTGGAAGCTGCCTCGCTCCATCCGAGCAGTGATCACTTTACAGGTCTTCATATCCAAAGTGTTCCAGACCTCATGCGCCCTGATTCAGGTCCAAAAACTTTAGAGGAGGTTCTGTAGGCAAGAAAAATTACCTTTATCCCTATCAAAGAAGTTCAGAACAAAACTGGTAAAACCTCATCCGAAAGAGCAAAAAGGGGAAAAATACTAATATCTCTCAAACCATAAGGAATTTGGCAAAACGGAGGTAGCAAATCCCTTTTGGAGGTTTGGTTGGCTCCGTCTCATCGAGATAGTCGGTTTTCATATATAATTCGTCAAATTCCGACTTACGGTTTGAAAGTTATGGCTTATTCTTCGAAGCATGTTCAGTAGCTCGCCTAAAGGCTGAAGCTCGCTTATAAAGGCTGAAGCTCGCCTGCAAGGAAGTCCGTCTGCAAGGATAGAGCTCACCTAATAGTATTGAAGCACGCCTGCATGAGATTCGCCTGCACAGCTTACCTGCACAGCTTCGCCTACACAGCCTCGCCTGCACATTGAACCAAGCTCGACTGAAGGCTTGAAGCTCGCCTGAAGACTAAAACTTACCTGCTTGACCCAGGCTCGCCTGAAGGCCTAGCTCGCCCGATAGCTCGAAGCTCACCTGTTTGGTTAACTCGCTAGCACGAAGGTTCGAGCTCGCTTGACAGCCTGCACCTCGCCTGCGCGGACTAAGCTCGCCTAACAACTAGAAACCCGCCAGCATTGTCAGCTGCCCACTTGGAGTATGTAAACAGTCATATCAGTGGTCAAATCCCACGAGTCAAGGGAGAAAGCATAGCGCTCCTCACCTAGCAAGAATAGGGCGGCTGACAGGACCCCCAAAGTGGTCACATCCCACAGCTAGGGCGGCTGGCTCCCTCACCCCTACTAGTGTTCAAATCCCAAAAATCAAGGGATGACCCATGCTATCCTTTGCCTATTTAAAGCCACTTTCAGCCAACATGAAAGGGATGGATTAGCTGCTGCATGCTTGGCCGGCTAATCTTCCAAAAGGTTGAACCTTGGCTTATTTGCTAAAGGCTCCCTCATTTGAAGAGACTCGTCTGAACTCTCGGACTTGAGGCTCTTAGGCTCTTTTGATGCTCTTGTGTGGTAGCTCTCTTCAAGCAGCCCGCCAACAAGCACAAGCCCCCGTTTGGCCTCGAGTATAGTCGAACTCAACCCCCACGAGCTTCTACTGTGTACTGAAGCTCGCATGCAACCTCGATCGAATTGTCCAAGGGAAGCAGACTCGTTGCGAGAACCGAGCGAGGCGTCCTATCGCTACCAAAGTCCCCACGTTAAACAAGGAGGGCCTTCCCTCTGCTTCTGTTGTAATTTCGATTCATTAGTTTGTAATAAACTATTCTTATAAATACAAACAAAATCCTTGTTATGTGAGCAAAACCATATATATAGAGATGTGCTAATCTCAACTCACATATAAAGAGACCAAGTGAACACATATATAAATATTATTAAGAAAAAGTGTTACAAGGGTGTTAAACATAAATATATCAATAAGATATATATCAAAATAAAAATATTCAAAAATAAAAATCAAAGATTTAAAAATCAAAAATCAAATGTTTAATCAATAAATGTAAAAATTCATAAATTATCAAACATAAATTATGATTGATTAAGAACACAATAACATTTATAACATGTTTGATAAATCCATAAAAACATCATTGTTGAATCATGATTCAAAGGATAAAGAACGTATATCAAGGTTAAACAAATTTGTTCAAATATTTAATATTTGAGCATTCATCAAAAGATAGAGAAATCATGAATCAAAATTTGTGCACATATAGACTTTCATAGGAGAAACTTTTTGAACCCGATAAACATGATTTGGAATTAAAGTATCGATACAATCGGGGGTTGCTCAACATAAACCTATTTATCAATATAACCATTTAAAAACCATAATATGTAATGAAGGAAAAATATATATCCAAAAATAAGTTTGATCAATGTATATTTCCAAAAAAAATTTCAAAATATGTTTTTTTCAAAAGAAGAAATGAAAATAAAAAACACTAAACATCTTGATTTTAAAATCAAAAAGATTTTGGCACCCAATACTATTGGTGCCAGAGAGTTTAGGGGTATGACCCTTATCAATATAGCTTAATGCCCTTAGGTTATGATCCCATTTTGACGCATTTAGTACACGGGATCGGTCATAACAATAATTATGCAAATGAACCTTCCTATTATAATAAGTGCAATGGAATGGACTCATTTGTTTTTGTTGACCATGAGGTTGCCCACGTGAAACATCTGCAAATAAAAATGGTCTTTTTGAAATATTTTACAAATGTGAAAACCTTTTTAAATCAAAACAAAATTTGGCCAAATAGGCAATTGTGCCACAAAAATAACAATTATACACATGAGCATGTTTATGATGAGCAATGGGTGCATTTGTGTGTATATGTTGAGAAGAAACTTTAAGAGATGCACAACAAGCACAAGTATTAGAATTTGTGATTTTACGTGCACCATAGCAAAATTTAGCAAGGTGGCCTTTACGACTACAAATTGTGTATTTGTAAATTTTGCTATACATATGTGTATAGTGAGTATGTGGTTTGGAAGAATTTGTACATAACTTTGCACATAGGTCCATAAGTTTCTTATTATTATTAATGCATTTGTTTAAAGTTGAATCTAAAGATAAAATAGAGTTTTTCACATTATTCAACTCATCATTAAGGACATTTGCATTGACATTAGAAGTAGGAAAAATATGATCATTCTTAAAAGAATTAAATTCATCTCTAATAGCTTCTACTTCTAATAAGGCATCATTCTTCTTATAAGTTATACTAGCAACTTTGGAAGTCAAGTCAATATGATCCAATTTTAATTTTTCATTGTTTTCTTTGAGGATCACATTTTCTTTAGTAGAATCAAATTTAGAAGCTAGCATATCATGATCAGATTTTAACTCTACATGCTTGCTTTTTTTATTTATAAAATTATAATGCGATTTCTTATAGGCATGCATTAATCTCTCATATGCACAAGCGAGTTCATTAATAGATAAATCACATTCAGATTTGGACTCACATACATCACTAGGGCTATTGCCTAGTGGCCATGTGTATGATGAAACTCCAATAGCACTTGAAGTTGAATCCGCCAAAGCATGTCGGATCTCCTCCAAGTTTCCTTGATGTAGTTCTGCAAATATCCATAATTTGTAAGCACTGTCAAAATAAGCAAGCTTGTTAGATATAGATGAATCAAAAGTATTAAGTAAAAATTCTAATAAGAGCTTGTTCATTATAAATATTCTTTTATCATTATTGCTCCACTTTGATTTCTCAATTGTCAGCACAATATATGCATGATCAATTATTTCCCATAAATCAAAATGTTTAGATATAAAAAATAGTTTAAATCTAACACACCATTGACCTTAAGGGAAATCATTGAATTTTGGAGTAATATTAATAACATAACTTGAACTAGGTGCACCGTGCATATCCATAATAAAAATGCAAGCAA
The DNA here is from genome assembly GCA_022839385.1 of Asparagus kiusianus. Lineage (NCBI taxonomy): Eukaryota > Viridiplantae > Streptophyta > Magnoliopsida > Asparagales > Asparagaceae > Asparagus > Asparagus kiusianus. The sequence goes on from BQKN01065085.1 coordinate 255,701, forward strand.
GATAAAATTACAAAATAAGATTAGCAATTAATCAAAGTGAGGATCTTTGACTCTAGGCAATTAAGCCACAAATCAAAAAGCACCAAGCTCTGATACTAAATGACAGTACTCTAGAGGGGGGTGAATAGGGTAATTGCTAATCTAATCTGATTTTAATGCTAAATAAAAACTTATTAACTAATATATCCTAATAATGTGATATATAATGAAATATGCAAGGATATACAATGAGCAATAGGCGATATAAACAATGAGACAATGATAAGTGCGCCAATGCCAAATACAAACAAGCAATATGATCACGGAGTTTGGCCACCCTTGACCTACGTCTCCGTTCCTCACCCTCGAGGAGATTCTCCACTAATTACAAATAACAACTACACAATTCGGTTTTTAACGATCACCAATAACGTTTACAACTCACATAATTATCAATACACAATACACTCATTTAATTATTGGCCTACCCGTGTTACCTCTCCCTAAGCTTTACAACCAACGACACTCTTTTTAGAATTGACCACGGTCTCTCCCAACCACTCCTCTAAGTGTCCTTGTGTATTACAACATGTTCTCAACAATGAAAGGCAAATAACAAGATTTGTTCTCTAAACAAGATGAGAACTAAAATGAAGCTCACTCTCAAAGAATAACTCACCATAACCCAAATATACAACATGTGAAAATACTTAAGCTCAAATAGGTTGTGTGAAATCAATGTGTAAAAATAAAATCAAACTCGATTTAGTCTAGCAAATATAAATGTAACAATTTAATTATAAATAACCTAGATAATTGAGTATAGAAAACTTCTCCAAGAATAAGAGAGATAGAGATTTGAAGAATGACGTTCAAAACCAAAATGATCTCCTCCTCTTGTAAACTCTTTAGTATAAACAAAAAGCTTTGAAACAAACTTGTGTAAACTCACTTAAACATCCATAAGAAATAAATAAGAGCTGAGGGCTTTTTATAGCCTCTCAAACCAATCAAAAACCTATAAAATTTTAAGTCAAGAAAACTAGTTGTTATAGTGTCGTCGGTCGACTGGTGCACTATTCATTCGACTGATGAGCTAACTGTTGGCTGATTCTAGAAAACTATCGGTCGATTGATGTGTGACGCCCCAGGGTTCACACAAGGCTACAGTCCAAGGTGAAACCTGAATTGTCAAATTTGCCAAGCACCAACATCATGCTACAACATGTTTTACCATCACAGTTACTACCTATGTAGTAGATTTAATAAATAGGTGAAGGTACAAAACAAGCAAATAATGAAAATAGTACATGAACAGAATATGCACAGAAGAAGTATATGAGAAATAAACAATAAATGAGCTCAACTGAAATGGAATAAAAATATCTCTAAACTGAACAAATATATCATGTCACAAATAAAGAGTTAAAAGGAATCTCTCTAAGGCACTCAGCCTCTACAAAATAAAATATAAATTTAGAGTCTGAAAATAAACAACTATATGTGGAGCTCTGAAATAGCTACAAGTATAAATAACTAGATGGAATCTAAGATGCAATCCCATCAACATGCGACTCTCCGTACACCAGACTCGCTACCTGAAAAGGGGAAACAACGAGCATCAAAGCACTAGCGAGATCATCTCCACCGCCCCCAGGGGGAAGGGGTAAGATTATATAAAAAATAGAGTTAGTACATATAAGTATATAATTATTTATATAACTCTAAATAGAGATTAGTATTTAGAAATCCACAACACGAGAATTAGTACGTCGAGCGAAATAATCTAAGCAAGGAAACCCTCATGTATATACCATGTCTCAAATTATAAATCTCTAAATACCAATTCCAATCCTATTAATGAAATACAGCACATAAAAGAAAAAAAAATACTCCAAACGTTAATAATCTTGAACCAAAATCACATCTTGAACTACTCTCGGGTAGTTTACATAATCATAAGGAAGTATTATTCAACTCAAACAATAATAGGCCATAGTACAATTCTCGGTGTATGTGTTAAAACATGTCAAAACATGTCAAAACAATACATACTAAGTGTATGTGCACAATTCTCGGTGTATGTGTTAATATCTGGTGTTCACCAACACCACAGTTGCTCAAACAACTTATAAACATCATAGTATAATTTGAAAAGATCGAGTAAACCCCTCAAAAACAGAAGCAGGAGTCAAAAACATGCACAGGCTTCTGCCTGACTGGCGATTGACCGCTATAAAGCAGCGGTCCACCGCGTCGTAGTCCAAAAGTTACCTAGGCTTCAACCTGGCATGCGATCGACCGCACATAAGCGGTGGTCAACCAGACCGCAAACAGCAGCCTGCTTTGCAGGCTTTGTGACACCTGTGTTCGTACGTGTTTTTCATGATTTAACTTGATTAATTTATCATAAAACTTATGTAGAACATTATAAACATCAGATTAACAGTTTACGAAATTATTTCACATGTGAAACATGATTAATCGCATAAAAATAAAATTTAAACTCTTAAACATGCACGAAACATCGATACGAAGAATAAATCGTCAAAACTCAGTTAAACAATGTTGTTAAATACTTTCAAGTCTTAAAAGATCTCTATAAAATCGTTCTTTATCTTTTAAATATGGAAAAATCTGATCTTTATTCATATAATACAAAAGAATTGCTTTTATTCTCAAATTAGTCGATTAGGCTCAATAAAATCACATTAAAACTTATTAAAACGTTTAGAAACTTAGGAGTAGGGTTAGCAGAAATGAAACTCGTCTGAGTCTTGTTAAAAAATGCGCAAAATGCAATGTCAATGTAGATCTCTAAGGAAAAATCCAAAACAAACTAAAATCCTGCTCCAAACACCCTTAAACTCTTTCAAAAATCAACTTAGGGTTTGTAGAATTATTTGGTGGCTGCTAGGGTTTTAAAAGTATAAAATAATACTGAAAACCTCATAAAAATGAACATGGGCCTCAAAATACCCGAAACCAGGTTGAAAAAGGAAAACATGATATAGGTTTCACGGTCGACTAGACTTTGATCATTTTGGGCGAATAATAGCCGATTCTTCGCAATCGGTCCCAGAGCTTGGGTCCGGGTTGGTGAGCGCCGCAAGTACCCTCTTAGGCTTCCCGCAGGGCTTTCTATGCTTCTGTCATTGAGAGACATTGAAGCAGCATGCCGTCATACGATCTATGATACAATGTCTTTGTGGTGGCATTGTAGTAGAATCTTAGTGTGCGCCTACAAACAGAATCTCGCTCCTTGACGTCTTCTGGTAGTATACCATGTAGGACATAGTCGATAATTAGGAAGCACCAGTCTCTCGACTCGGATTGGCCTAAAACTTGGTGAGTTGCATTCACCTCCAGGGCATCTTCTGGTTGGTAGAGTTGTCGGCTTGTGACGGTGACGTGTTGGCTCATCCCGAGCAGCTGGGCTAGGTTTGCTCCCAATGACGCCAATGCATTTGCGTGCGTGTTATTGGAATGAAGCACGTGCTTAATGTGGAAGTTATCGAATGGTTCGACTAGCTTGATAGTAGTTTGGTGACATGAAATCAAGTCATCATTTCTGACATCATATTCTCCCGTCATCTATCTGACGATGAGCTGAGAGTCACCGTAGGCTTCGGGGTGCTTCACCCCTAACTCCTTAGCAAAGTCGAGTCTAATGAGTAGCACATTATACTCAGCCACGTTGTTGTTACATGGCTCAGTTAGTGAGAAAGCTCAGGGTAATACATGGTTTTATGGGGAAACCAAGACCACTTCCACACATGCAAACGATAGACCCACTTGTAACCATGCGAAATGCACCATCGAAGTATTGTCGCCAGATTTCATGGGTTTCGTTCGGCATGTCTTCGAACAAGTCGGCCTTTGACTCGAGTGGGTGGTTGGCCATGAGATTGTAGATCACCTATCCTTTGACAGACTTCTGTGGCAGGAAGAGGATGTTGTATTAAGATAGAAAGAGTGCCCACCTTGCATGGCGCCAGTTCAAGGACCCAGGCTGTATCATGAAGACTCAGATGGGGTTTATCCGGGAGATGACATGAATGGTTTGACCAACCAAGTAGTGTCACATTTTCTAAATTTTGAACACTAAGGCTAGATATTCCTTTTGACCATGGGGTATCACCGTTCGGCTCCTTGTATAGTCCTACTCATGTAGTAGATACCTTGCTCATGCCGACATTGTTGTTTTGTGTTAAGAGGGTGCCGAGAGAATGCTCTATTGCCCGTACATAGATCAGGAAGGGTTTTCTTGAGATCGGGGCCACCAGGACTGGTGGATTTGAGAGATAGCTCTTGATCTCATCGAAAGCTTGTTGGCAAGGCTCGTCCCATACGAAGGAAACACCTTTCTTCATTAGTTTGGAGAAGGGCTGGCACTTACCTGAAAGATTTGTGATGAATCTTCGAATGTAGACCAAACGTCCCTATATCCCCCCTAACTCCCTGAGATTTTTGGGTGGTTGGAGTTCTTGGATAGCTCACACCTTGTCGGGGTCAATATGAATCCCCTTTGTCGTGACAACGAATCCGAAGAACTTACCACTCGTCATGCCTAAGAATGACTTTGTACGATTCATCTTTAGTTGATAGGAGCACATAAGGTCGAACATAACTCTCAGGCCTTGAAGGTGCTCGTCTTTGTTACGACTCTTCACAACCAGGTCATCTCTGTAGCATTCAACTGTCTTTCGTAGATGATCTCGGAAAATGGTACTCATGGCGCGTTGATATGTTACGTTGGCGTTCTTGAGCCCGAAGGGCAGGACTGTGTAATAGTACACCCCCATTGGAGTTCTAAACGAAGTATGCTTCTCGTCCTCAGGGTACATCTTGATCTGATTATATCCTAAGAATCCGTCCATGAAGGACATCCTCTCGAAACCATAGGTGTTGTCGATGATGACATTCGTGATGGGCAATGGGAATTCATCCTTTGGACAAGCAGCGTTGAGGTTCCTAAAGTCGAAGTAGATGCAGATTTTGTCATTCTTCTTTAGGACTGGAACAATGTTAGTCACCCAATCGGGGTGTCGCTCCTCTCTGACGAAGCATGACTCGATTAGCTTCTTCACTTCGGCTTCGTTCGCCTCCATGATTTGTGGATGAAACCGTCTCTGCTGTTGTTTGACGGGTTTGGCGCCTGAGCCGATGTTGAGATGATGCATGGCGATCTGAGGATCAAGATTGGGCATGTCCTTATAATTCCATGCGAAGACATCAATATATTCCCGTATGAGGGATACGAGGTCTTCCTTCTTCTGGGGAGGTAAGCTGTCACTGATAAATATGGGTTTAGGACTTGCCTTATCTCCCATATTTATTTGGAGTACTTTGTTCTCTGTAGGCGGTTCACGCTATTCGAAGTGACCACTCCACTGGGCACTGACGTGGCGATCCCATACTTCATCATAAAGTGAAATATGTTCATCCTCTTGGATTTTAGTGGTATCGACTGTAGCTATGTTGATCGTGAAGTCTTTGTACAGGGCCCCGATGCTGACATCTGAATCCCAAGTCGAGGACGTCGACATTGATCATCTGACTGAGCATCGTCAGATATTTTGCTGAAATTTTAGTACAACTCTGAGAAAGAGGAGGAGTAACCTAACCCTCTTTGAGTTTTCCATATTAATGGTCAGGCTTCCCTTTGGGTATGTAGGCAGGTCGGAGAGGTGCTTTTCGGCCTTCGCCATATTTCAAACCTTCTTGGAGGATGAAGACATAACCCATCCTTTCCATCATGCATTTTGCGATGGGGATGTAACATGAGAATTGAGGAGCAGGTTCATCTTCATCGTACTCATCCCACAATGTGCGTGCGGGTTGGTCTATCCTTCCGAATATAATCTCTTGTTGAGAAACATTCCAGGCGGGTATGACAAAGACTGCTTGTGAGGACTCGATCATCTGATTGTTCATGACAAACATCAAGTGTAGTGGTAAGTGTAAAGAAAAATTAGAGTACAATCCTGAGATCAAGTCGCTGAACTCATCATCAACAAATTCTGCACCAGACAACAAGTAAGCAACATGAGGTTCTTCGTTCAGGGTATGTCCATCTACCTTGTCAGCGTCAGTTACAGCAAGGCCTTCGTAGCCGATTATAATGGGTTCAATATCATTTAGGATAAGACCCTTATTGCACTCAGACTCACTATCAGCCTCATTATCGCTGCCCCCTTCCTCGGCCGGTGGTTTGTTCCCTGGTTTTGAGTCTTGATAGAGCATGGAGTCGGTGATATAGTTTTCCACCCCTTTGAAGGGTTGTTTATTTGCAACTACCGTCTTCACCTGATCGTAGTCATCCACGTATTTCAAGCATTAGTGTAACGTGGATGGGACTATCCTACTACCATGGATCCATGGTCGGTACAATAACATATTGTATGAGGGTTCTGTGTCGATAACATAGCAGGTCATCTCAGTTTTCATGTCACCCAATCGGCATTTGAGACGAATCTTCTCAAGTTTAAGCATGATTAATTAATAAAAAAACTAAAAGAAACCTTCACGTAATATATCAATTAGTTCAAACCAGCATATCTGCAATTTTTTACAGAATATATCATTAGTAAATTGAGCATATCTCTCTCTAGATAAACTATTTTTAAGAATAGTTTTTTGCTTTGGAAACTAGATCTACATAGCTATCATTTGGAACTGGATTGGTTCAATTTGTAGTTTATATCTTATCTCAAATTTTTAGTTAAAGGTTACACACATGTAGAAGTTTTCTACAGAACATATCATTAGTAAAATGAGAATATTTTTCTCTATAAAAACTCTTTCTTAGAATGTTTTTTCGTTTTGGAAAATAGGTTCATACAGATTTCAAATTTCTAGTTAAAGGTTACACGCGTGCAACATGTTTTTTGCAGAACATGTAACTAGTAAACTGACTATATATTTCTCTATAAAAACTCTTTCTTAGAATGGTTTTCTGTTTTGGAAAATAGGTTCACATAGCTTTCATTTGACACTAGTTTTGTTTAGTTTGGAGTTTATATGTTATCTCAAATTTTTAGTTATCTTAAATTTCTAGTTAAATGTTACACACGTGCATTAGTTTTTTACAATCTATGTTGAAAACAAAAACTAAATCTCTTTATAATTCAATTAGACAACAAATTAGAGTTAACACAATAGTTAAACATAATTATCAAGTTAAAAAAATAAAAATATAATCATCCTTAATGATCATGATCACATTACTATCATAAACAATTAGGAAAAACTAATGATCTAGCATTGGGGTAAGATTTATCATAAAAAATTTCATCGTTTTCATATTAGTTCAAACAAAATTCTTAGACTTTCTTCTCGGTATGTAAATTTTTTATATGTTAAGCCTTAAGCATGAAAACATTGATTAAATACTTTTATAATCATTAAACACTATGAGGGATGGGTTTGGATACAGATGATCTTATCTTTTCATGTGTACAAGCCTCTGAAACTGATATGAAACGACTCCTCGTCGCCAAATGTCGTAGATCTCGCCTTTTCATCACTTCTTGCCTTCAAGACGCTCCCAAAATCTCAACTTTAGGGCTAGGAATTAAGAGAGAAGAAGAGGGTTGTTAGAGTTTGAAACTCTGATGAAAAGATGATAATTTTTATGAAA
>BQKN01065085.1:263421-281773 GCA_022839385.1 Asparagus kiusianus
AAACCCGTTTGACCCCAACCAGGAAATCTAGTCTAACTAGGAAAATAACCTTCGGTATTTGGACTATAAATTTCTCATCTGACCTCGGAATGAGGTAATTTAAGATTTTTTGGAAATTTGTTGAAGAGACCTACAACTTTTCTATTTTGAATTTTCCAAGATTCAAGTTGTATCTGTGTGTAAAACATATAAACTCTTAACTTGTCATTTTTCATGATTTCTCTTCGTGCATGTTTTGTGCATTTGCACTCATATATTAACAAATACATTGAATTGATCTCAAATCAATTCCTATCATACTCAAACATCAAAATATATTATATTTTCACCATATAACATATTTATTATTATTTTTCACATAATATTCAAATTTTTGGGGTTTTACACACAAAGTTGCTCAAATCGCAACACAATCCTATCAAGTTAACAATATACCTCTGACGACCAAATTAACTTATCAATCCTCTTAAATAGGATGATAAGTCTACAAAGTTACTTAAATCGTAACACAATCATGTCAAGTTAACAATATTCCTCTAACGTCTAAACCAACTTATCGACTCTCTTCAATAGAGCGATAAGTCCTCAAAATCTTGTTTAAATCACAAGTACACAATTTCCTTAAGTTAATACCACACCTCTGATAAAATCAACTTATCGACTCTCTTAAATAGAGTGATAGGTCCTCAAAATATTGTTCAAATCACTAGTACACTATTTTGTCAAGTTATTACCACACCTCTAAAAAATCTTGTTCAAATCACAAGTATACAATCTCATCAAGTAATATTACACCTCTGATGACAAAATCAAAGCAATCCTCTTCAATAGGATGATATGATCCCAAATTATTTTTATGTTAATATCAAACCTCTAACAGTTAAACCCCCATGAACATGGGCTTTTTAACAGAATGACAAGTGTTCATTGTCGAAGCGAGAGGGTCATACCCGTGTTCCAAATTCAAAATGCGAGGGTCATTCTCGCATTCCAAATTCAAAACATGAGGGTCATTCGTGCATTCCAAAGTTAATGCACGAGGGTTATACCCGTGTTCTAAATTCAAAACGCGAGGGTCATCCCCACATTCTAAATTCTGAACGCGAGGGTCATCCCACATTCTAAATTCCAAACACGAGGGTCATCCCCGTGTTCCAATATCAAAACACGAAGGTATCCTCTGCATTTCAAAGGCAATACAAGAGGTTCACCTTCGTATTTCTTAAGACAAACTCGAGGCTCACCTCTGCGTTTTATAAGCAGAAGCATGGTGCTCACTCTTGCATGTGTCTTGAGTAGCAAATCCCTTCAACCAAGTTCATGATACCTTCGAAACGAATATAGTGTGCAAGTCTTCCGTGATGAGGAATCTATAACTCCAAGATCAAATCCGAGATCCAAAGTATTTCAAAAACTCATCACAATCAACCGCAAACTTTAGAAAACTTTAGAGGGGGTTTTGTAGGTTGTCTAAAAATTATCGTGGATAGCTGATCCCAAAAAGTACTGATGATTGAAGTTACAATCTGACAACTTTCACAATAACAAATGAGAGGTAAAAACTAACGACTCTCACATCTCAAAAGGCCAAAGGCCAGGATCACAAGATAACAATCCTAGAAATGCTCTATTAGAAGAGATTACAAGTTGATAATATATTCAAAGAAAAACACAGAGTTCATCACCGCATTCCAAGTTCAAGACGTGGAGCTCATAGCTGTGATTCAAGATCAAGATGCAGATCTCATCACTACGATCAGAGATTAAGACGCGGAGCACATCATTGTGCGGAGCTCATCACCGCGTTCAATGATCAAGATGCGGAGCTCACTACCGCATTTTTAGCCTAATATGCAGAGCTCGCTACCGTGTTTTTAGTTCTAAACGTGAGGGTTGATTCCTGACCTCGAATCTCGCATATGACTAATTCAAACATGTTTAAACGGTTCTAAAACTATTTTCCATGAATTAAGAGCATTAAACCCTCATTAAGGAGTGATTTAAGAGGGAGGGGTGGTTACACTCCTTAAACACCGAAAAATACCTGCGAAGTCAACTACAAAAGGATCCTTTTTGGATCATCTTGAATTAGCTTTAATTGAAGCTTTTGGAGAACTTTTAGCTTGGCTTCTTGAATGCATTTCGCTTATCGCTTAAGATTGGCTTTTTGGGCTAAAAAGGATTAATTTTATTTCTCAAATCAACTCTTCCCAAGAGTTCTTTACTCTGCTAGAGTTTAAAACTTGCTCGGCAAGTTCTTCTAAAACTCGTTTAGAGTTCTGAACTTGCTTTGTGAGTTCTTCCCGACGTTAAAGTCAAGAGGCGAAGACCGAAGTTCCACGAAGTGAGGTGTTCAGATCGTCAATGGGATACAAGATTCAAAAGCCCATCGACACTAAGAAGAACCTAGTATTAAATAAAGGGAAGGATCTCTGTCAATCACTTCTCTCTTTTGTAAATTGGGAGACCGTTAAGAGAAAGTTGTAATTTTTTTCCAAGTCAGTTAGAGAGATGTTACATCAAGAGATTGTACTCATTCTTTTCTTAAGTCAGTTAAGGAGAATTAATAACATTTCCTCTCAACATTCTCGCAAATTTTTCGACCAACACTTACAATGCAATATCCTAACAATATGACATACATAAGAATATAAACAAGGATATGCAAAGATAAACAATATTACACAATAGCGATATAAACAAGTACAAGATATAACAATGATAATAGTGCACCAAGATAATCACATACACAAAGGAAATAATAACGGAGTTCGGTCAACTCTTGACCTACATCTCTGCTCCTCACCTCGAGGAGATTCTCCACTATCTAAAATAACTACATAATTGATTTTCAAAGCTCACCAAAAATTTTATAATACACACATTGACAATTACACAATACGATCATTTAAGTGTTGGCCTAGCCGTGACACCTTCCTAAAGTGCTTGGAATTACTACATCTCCCTAGGATTTTACAACAAAGCCACTCCTCTTGGAATTGACCCTGGTCTCTCCCAACCACTCCTCTAAGTGTTCTTGTGTATTATAACATGTTATCACAATTAAGTGCAAATAAAAAGAATTTGCTCTCTAAACAAGGATGTGAACAAATTTTAAGCACACTCTCAAAGATACACTCTCACAACCCAAGTATACTATATGTGAAATACTAAAGTTCAAGTGGTTGTGTGGGTAAGGAATGAGTATAATGAAATATAAACTCAAATCAATCTAGCACGAATATATGAGAATCAAAATATCAAATAGCTAGAAGATAAGTTTAGAAAAACTTCTCTAAAACAAGCAAGAGAGAGGTAGAGATTTGAGGTTGAGATCCTTAAGAATGATGTTGCAATCCTTCTCTTGTGAAACTCTCTTCATATAAAACAAACTTGATTTTTCTTCAAAACACTTTAAACAAAACTGCCAAAACTCTTTTTTAAACTTTCTTAGTTAAAACAAATGAGTCATGAGGCATATATATAGCCTCTCTAAAGAATCGGTCAAACTAGTCGTTACAGTCAAAAACTAGCAAATCGGTCGACAGGTCAAATGAATTGGTTGACCGGTTAGTCCACAGTTGGCCTATACTGGAAAACAGAACACACCGTCGGTCGACTAGTTAACATTATCGGTCAACTGACATACACTCGGTCAATTGATAATAGAGATGGGTTGACTAATAAGTTGACATTCCAGAAACTAAAAATTGCTAAAAACTTATTTTTATAAATTCTATTTATAATAACAAAACAACTCCAAAATTAATAAAACTTGGGGAAATATTTATATATATGAAAATAAATATGTTAGAGAAGAAATTTTTTTCATTTCTCATTTGTACAAACACAAGTATTTTGCAAAAACATCAAAAATATGAAATCATCAAAACTTGATTTTTGATGAAATCATTCCAAACAAGTTTTAATACACTTTTCAATAGATTAATAGACTTGAGGGAAGATATAAAATAGTATCGTTAAGTCTATAATCCGAAAACAATGATAAAACGAATATGTATGTGTAGTTTGAGCCTTAAATATAACACGTAAAGTAAAGCCTAAACTTCAAAACTATATACTCAAGCAATTTGATTTTCAATATGGCTTGATCTTTGTAACGGATGAAGCGATATAATATCTTGACTTGAATATGTGACGACTTCACTTCAATATCCCTAAAACTCCAAGAATATCATTGTTATGCTCAAATCCAAATTGAATGCATGTTAGATGAAAACACAAATACTAGAAACCAAGATTAGAAATTATTTGTAAATCATGAAAATAAAATTAGACAATAGGCTCATAAATATGAGACATAATATAACTGTGTTGTTAAAAAATTGAATCTATAAAATATAATAGTTTGTTTTCTATCTTCTAGAATGCAAATTATATCTTGGTTTCTCCACTCATGAGTTTAAATGCAAATGTTATACAATTCAATCTTCCCTATGGTGGTCGCCAAAAACCATGTCTCCAACTTGCTTGATAATAGTTCCAGTGTTAATTTTCATCTCGCCTATAGCATTGTCGATATCATTATTTATGTTTCCAGTTGGTCCCATTGAAATGTAGCTAGTTTTGGCTTCTTTAGCATCAGCACAACTATGTAGGAGCATAGATGAAACTAATGATAAAAGAAGTGCAAAGAAAATTTGGTTTGAAGGTGTCATATTTTGGTACTGTGTTGAGTGTAGATTGAATTTTATGTTTGAAGTTAACTCCTTTTATAGGCATCATAAAGAACATTAAGGGTCCTTATATTCAATTAATACATCTAATTGAATAACATATTATTTATTAAAATTTTAAACTAGTTATCCTACATCTACAATAAAATACACTATTAAATATGTTAAAATTGTCTTAATGTTACATTTACCGTAATCTAATTTTGCATTTGATCTGTCACCCATTAATTATATCAAAAAACCTTCTTTTTGATATAACCTGCATATTAATTGTTGGTATTATTACATTAAAATGTATGTTTACATTAAAAATGCATTATAACTAAACATTTAAGAAGAATTTGTTATCTACTTTAAGCCATTTAGTAGCCATTTCATTATAGAGTTTGTAGAGGCAATATAACAACCCAAACTTTAAGAGATATTGTGAAATTTACCTTTCATTTTGTGTTATATGATCAAGTAAAGTTTTTACTATATATACAGAAACAAGTATGCATGTACGCTAGCTTGGTTCTTTAAGATTGACTCTAAAGTTAATTAGCCTTTTGAACTTTTGGAAGCTTTCCATATAACCTCCTTGAACTTTATTTAGCTCAATTAACACATCTAAATATTAGAATGTCTCAGAAACTCTTTGAACTTTAATATTGACATTTTTCCATTGGAGTCCGTATATGTAACTTGAAAAATGAAATGTTCCTAGAGGAATTTTTTTTTACCATTTGTAATTTACAAGCAACATGCACACGTCCCTAGATTGTAGGTTTTTTGGTAAGTAAGATTTTCTCATTACCAGTAATGAAATGAAGCATAGACTATTTATTTCCTTTTTCCTGTTTTTTTTTAGAAGAGAAAAAAATGAAGCACATCCTATTCATATATACAAAACATGAGCTATATGAACATAAATCTCATCCAAAACTCACCATATATAATACTAGGGTCTCTCTGTGAACTAAAAGACTACAAGCCACCCCTACAAAAAAGCACCCAAAAACATAGCTTTTGCTCAAAACATGAGTATTCGAGATTGAGCTCTTCTCGTCAAAAGTTTAGTTTCAATTCTCATAGCATTGCACCAGAATCAACTGAATCCGTTATCTTTAAACTTCACCATCCTGCTGCACATAATTTTCACCTCAAATATGATAAACTGCAGACACTCCTCCCCGTATTCCTATGTAAGCTGAAAAACTAGCATTTCGTACATGGTATAAAAAACCATGACAACAGTCCTTTGGATAAGTAAATCATAGAGTTTCCTCTCATAACTTTCCCCATCCATTCGAGAATTTAACTCCAGACACAAGGAGCATGACTGATCTGTACAAATGCCATAATTCTTTTCCAGACATGAGAGTAGAAATCACATGCGAAAAGAAGGTGATATCTTACCCTCTTATGAGTGTAGAATAGACTACAAACTATTCTCAACATGAACACCAGAATGTTCAAGTTTATGTTTAGTAGGAAGCCTATTCAAGCAAGTAATCCAAAATATAAAAGAGTGACTTGGAATAGTAGATTTAGTCCATGCTAGTGAACTCTTTTTCTCTCCAACATTAGATTGAAGCTTCAGAAGTGCCAAATTCAGGCTTGTGCCCCCTTCTAAATGCATCTAGAGCTATTAATATCAAAACATTTCAATACCTCATCCCTAAATCTTTAAAGTGTGTTGAATTACCATGAGAATATTGTAGGCGTATAAAATTGCCTATAGGTCCCTTAACATGGCTCGGCACGATGATTCGACAAATCAACGGACGTTCGAGCGACGAGGCGATGAGGCACGCAAGCAACGGAATACGTTCGCGTGTGGAACCAAACCAACGGTTCGGAAAAATCAACGAGTCATCCAACCAAGAGAGGATTCGTACTCAAACACCGAGGCAGAAATACTGCCAAATAAAGACGCGGGCTATCAAATCAAAGTCCGGGCGAATCAAACGAAGAACCGAAAGACGGAAAACACCGGAAAATGACAAAACGGAACACACCCGGGGACTCGGCCTAAACCGAGCTAACCCGGGGTGGCTCGGCCCAAGCCGAGCCACCCCAGGGTGGCTCGGCCAAGGCCGAGCCACCTCAGGGTGGCTCGGCATGAGCCGAGCCACCCTGAGGTGGCCCGACTCCCCCCCCTCTCTCTTGTGCACGAATGCACAGTGAAGAGAGGCTATAAATAGGGGGGGTGGTTGTTCATTTGAAGGGACTTTTTCTGAAACTTCTGAAGAGCCGAAACTCTGCCGGATTGCGACCTCAACTCGGAATTGTGAAGGCTTGAAGACTTGGATACTCAGATCTACGTCATTCTACTCCGGATCTAAGCTTGGTTCTTAGATCCCGAGATTTGAGCGAGCGTTTCCTTGGTGAAAGATCCCTCCCGGCTATTATCTCCTTGGTGGGATAATACCCGTTATACCACGTAGATCTGTTCGGATCGAGATTGCGCGGTAGTCCACGGTAATCAACCCCGGCACAGGCAAACAACCCACGCAAGCGAGGGACCATAAAACAGGAAACTCGTGATTTGTTCAGAGAGAATTGAAATTTTTATTTCTTTATTTTGATTTTCATTGTAACCGGCTCTTATAAAAAGACCGGATCTTTGTAAACGCATAAAGTTGTTATCAAAGTTGTAATGAAATCATCAATGAAGAAGAACACAATTTTCCACGCGAACAATCTGGCGACCATAGTGGGAGCCACCGATCTCGCTGCCGAGATCGGAGTGTCGCAGCCACGGATCTCGATCCCGGTCGTGGAGGAGGTCGAGTATGAATTCGACCAACAGAAGTACGAGGAGTACGTGTCCTCGTCCGGATCTACCTCCTCCCCCAAGTCCAAGAAGTTCCAGAAGTTCTCCTCCAGGAGAAAAGTCCGTTGGTGTGATGAAGTTGAAGCCACCAACGACGACCTCACCCCAATCGACGCCGAAGCTGCGTTGAGTGAGGCCCTACCGACCTCAAAGAAGGTCAAATCCGCCATTGAAGGCGTGGTGACTCTCTCCAAGAGAGCCCGCCTGAGGCAGCGTCAACGCCTCGCGAAGCAATTCGCCAAGGCCATGGAGTCCGTTGACGGGGTCCGCTACCATGCGGATCTGAAGAATAAACGAGGCAAACAGCCTCAACAGCAAGTGAAGGGTGGTTCCTCCAAACCATCGACAATGGAGTGGGTCCGTGTCAAACGGAACCGCTCAACACTGGAGGAGCGCATCCGCAAACGGCGCGCGTTGTCGGCGCAAGCACGGGCCAAAGCCGAAGAAGCCCGTCGGAAGCTGCAGAAGGAGGTGGTCAAAAAGCCGCCACCAACTCGCAAGGTTTGGAGGCCAAAGTCTGAAGCAACAATTCAGACCAAGGAGCGACAACCGCAGCCTCCAAAAATTCAAACTCCGGCAAGTCAATCCAAATAGCCGGTAATTTCTACAACTGCTCCGGGAGATCCCGCAGGATCGTCCCAGAAGAGAAAGTCTGTTTTGGAGCGCCTCGGCCCACTTCCGAAGGAATGAGGTAAAGCTCCAGTTCAGGAACGCTTGGGACCAATGAAGAAATCCCAACCAATGCAACACGCTGGGGGTCACCGCAACCCTCAACACTTGGAGAAAATTATGGCACCCAAGCGCACAACTTTGCGCATCGAAGTGCAAGAGCCCGCTGAAGATTCATGCCCACAAAGGCGCGTTTCAAGGCGTGTGACTCTGGATGGTCCGAAGAAGACAATTATTCCTTAGAAGGAAATGTTGTCATCTGATGACGACAACGTTATACCTGAGAGATCGTGCCAACACACAATAGGTTGCTCCGATCTTCAAACAGACGAGCTGTACTATCGTGCCGGGGGTACGAATAAAACCAGAAAGAGGAGCCCTCGAAGGCTCAAAACGCAATGTCCTTGTTCGAAGCTCATTCGGGCGGTACTCTCTGAGTGCAACTGCGTCAAGGCAGTCCCTGAGAGAGTCTCTGTGTTTGAAAGACTCAGTGATGGAACGCCAAAACCAAGGCATAGGCGTTTCCAACGAAGGAGGAAGATGGTCAAAGAGGGTGAGCATTCAAGGGTCACCGCAAATATGACCAGCACAGGAACATCGGCTCAGGATAACCCCGAGGCGGTTCCAGAAATATCCCGACGTGTAACTCGTCTACAATCCGGGGCTATCATTCGCGCGACGTATGGTAGAATCCGAACGAGAGTACCTTCGGGAGATGAAGAATCAGATGCTGGCTCAGAAGTGGCGTCTGATAACACAGTGTCCAGTGAAGGACAACCCCGCGAGGTGTTTATGATAAACGCGGAGCAAGTGGCCAAGATGCTTGAAGATGCCATGGCCAAACAACAGGAGACCTTTCGGTTCGAAATGCAAATGGCTATGCAGAACATGAGAGAGATGCATGACCAACAGCTCCAAGCATTGAGGAATCAACAAGGCGAACCAAGTCGTCCCAACCAGAACAACCTGGAAGATGAGGACACAAATGAGGGTCACAATGCTAACAACCCTCCCATCAACCCAGGGGGTGGTAATGAAAATGCTAGCGAAGACACAGGTGAAAGCCTGAAAATTAAAGATCTCGAGAGCAAGATCAACACATTGATCTCTGCTCAAGAGACGAAAAAGACGGGCATTCCTTGTCCATACCCGAGAGAGTGGGAATCAATCCCATATCCGGCAAAGTTTAGTCTAATTAACTTTACGCCGTTTAATGGGATGGGTTCACCTACTCAGCATTTGATTTATTTCAAATCGCACTTGGGAGTCATCTCTGGTAATGAGCCTCTGATGGTGCGGTCATTCGTCGGCACTCTTCGCGGAGCTGCCTTCGATTGGTATCGTCGCCTCAAGCCAGGAAGCATAAGCAGCTGGGACGACATGGAGACCAAGTTCCTCGCGAATTTCTTCGACGATGATACCGAGATCTCTATCGGATCGCTGCTCGATGAGAAGCAAAAAGACGGGGAGTTAGTCGAAATCTTTGTCAAGAGGTTCCGGAACAAAGCGTTAAATTACCGGGACCCGATCACCGAGGAGTTCATCCTCCAGACTTGCCACAACAACCTTTCGCTGGATGTGTTGGAAGCAATGGGCACCGCACCATCCAACACATGGAAAGACTTGAAGGTCAGAGGGGAACAAGCTGAACGCTTCCTCCGAAGGAAAAAGGCCGAGAGGAGTCAATCGACGATTAATCCTCCAAACTCAAACTTTGCCTCCCGTGGTAAGGGTAAAACACCTGTGGCAGCTATTGATGCCAATCAAACGTCACAACAGCAGTCCCGGAGACAGCAGAAGACTTCGGATCAGAGGCCTCAAAAAGAGTACTCCTTCAAGGACGAAGATGTTCCAGCCATCTTCAAATCCCTCCTTGACAATAATAAGATCAAGCTTCCACCGATCACGAATCAGGAGGAAGCTGACAACACTGCGGATCCGAAGTACTGCGCATACCACAGGAGGATCCTTCATCCCACCAAGGCCTGCTTTACTCTAAAGAACAGTATCCAGACCTTGGTTGAAGCCGGCGTCATAACGCTGTAGTAAGCCAGTCAAGAACGGCGAGACTCCAGTGGGTGCACGAGTATAAACTGTATCCCCTAACTCCGACCGGTATAAGAGTATAAACTACTTCCTGACACTCCAAAAAGTATACGAGTATAAACTGCTTCTTAATACTCCAATAGGTATAAGAGTCTAAACTATTCCCTTTCTTCCACGGGAAGTTCCTGGAGAGTGCCATGCGTGGTATTCTTAAGGATAACCCGATCATGCGGTTAATGCAACAATAAACCCAGTTTTGCAAAGAAAGCTGGGGGTGGATAATTCATGTAACGGGAAGTTCCCGGAAGAATGTTAAGTGTAATATTCTTAGGGATAACCCGGTCATGATGAATAAAGTGATAAACACTAAGCTCCTAATTTCCGAACACTCTTTTGCTGAGATGAAATTCGATCACTTTATTGGATCAATTTTCCCTCACAAAACTCTAATTGACAAATTGTCAAAGCCCCCTTTTTGTTAAGTCTTTATCACTTAACATCAGGAACTCCCCTTCCGAGTGATTTATACGAATCAACATTCCTATAATGATTTGTACTCTTACTCTCACTTTTCACTTGGTCAAACCTTCCTACAGTTAGGACCAAAACCAAAATCCCCTCTCGATTCCTTCAATGAACGAGAGGCCCACAAATCGAGCGGTCAAATCTTCCTACAGTTAGGATCGTCTCAAACCTCCCATTTGGTCAAACCTTCCTACAGTTAGGGCCACAACCAAAATCCCCTCTCGATTCCTCAAATAAACGAGAGATCCACTTTCAAATCGAGTGATCAAACCTTCCTACAGTTAGGGTCATCTCAAGCTCCCGCTTGGTCAAACCTTCCTACAGTTAGGACCAAAACCACAATTCACTCTCGATAAACGAGAAATTCATCTTTAGTTCGATAATCAAACCTTCCGACAGTTAGGGTTATCCGATTCTTTTTGATTCTCGGAGTGGAAATCCCACTCTTAGTTTCACCTTTCCGGATTCTGGGGGTGGAGATCTCACCTCGAGTCTCCTTTTCAAATTGGGAATAGAATATAGAATTCTTCCTTTCCCACACCAATCTTTTCCAAAAGTTTATCAATTTAGGATTCATCCTAGGAAGTTTATCCCGAATCCTAAGCAGGGATAAGTCTGCGCCTAACACGCGCTGCCGGTTTAGTCTTTTTCCGATTGAAAAAGACACCAGAGTTCGATTCTGGGGTATTTTATCCTAAAACCTAAGCAAGGATAAGCCTGCGCTTAACACGCGCTGCCGGTTCGTTCTTAACCGTTGAAAAGAACGCCCGTCCGCATATTCAACATTGTGGCAGGCTGTTATTAATAACGCCGAAATCCATGCCTTACACGCATGGGGAATTTCATCCTGAATCCTAAGAAAGGATAAGTCAACGCCTAACACGCGTCGCCGGTTTAGTCTTTTTCCGATTGAAAAAGATACCAGAGTTCGATTCTGGGGACCTTTATCCCGAAGCCTAAGTAGGGATGAGCCAACGTCTAATACACGTTGCTGGGTAGCCTATTCCCACAACAATGGCGAAGTCTACATATTCGAAGTTGTAGCACGAAGTCTAAGGGAGTTCATTCCTTTAGCACAACGTCACATGCGGAACGGATTTTAAACAATCCGCATGCAAGCCCGACTCAAACGGTAGTCGGTAAAGGCTAATCAAATCCGTTTAAGGCTGGGGGTTAGCCAAAAACCCTAAAGCCAACGCCTCACACGCGTCGCCGGGTAGCCTATTCCCATAATAAGTGGTGAAGTCTACATATTCAAAGTTGTAGCACAAAGTCTAAAGGAGTTCATTCCTTTAGCACAACGTCACATGTGGAACGGATTTAAACAATCCTCATGCTAGCCTGACTCAAACGGTAGTCGGTAAAGGCTTATCAAATCCGTTGATGGCTGAGAATTTGCCAAAAATTCTATAAGTACGAGTCATTGACGTATCAATTCTATGGATTGGTCTCGTGACTCGAGTATCCGCCACGCTCCAATACCTTAAGAGCTTAAACTGTGTATACGCCAGCCGACGTACGAGTATAAACTGTGTCAGACATCGAATAATACGTCGCAATGAAGCCTGAACGCCGGACAACGCGTCGCAATGGAGTTCAAACGCCGGGCAACGCGTTGTAAATGAAGATTCAACGCCGTCAATTGATGATCAGTTCTATGTTGAAGCAACCAACTCGAGCTAAAAAGTCAAGAAATTAAGAATCAACTTCTAGTTCAAAATTCCAACGACGGTCAGATAATAAATGCAGCACCGGAACCCCTACAGGCATTCTACAAAGCACCGAATAGCCTGAAGGAATTGAAGGAATCCAGAACGGAAGCCATTCCAAAGTCCCGTTATACCGACTAAAGGTTGGGACAATCACATCCAAAGTATTCCAGACTCTTCTATAAAAGAACGAGACTGAAATACTTTGGAGGGGGTATCTGTAGGCGTATAAAATTGCCTATAGGTCCCTTATCACGGCTCGACGACGCCAATTCAACAAACGGACCATCGAGCGACGTATCCAAACACGACCGTTATCCCGCTAACGCCGAAGCCAATCCATATGCAACGGAGCAGGTTAACGAGGCGACGAAGCCAACAAATCGCACCCAAGCATTGGAACGCATCCACTCGCACGCGGAATCAAACCAACGTTTCGGGGAATCACCGAGTCATCTAAACAAGAGCGAACTCGGTGATATAACGATCGAATCAAGATCAATTCCGAACTCGAACTCAGAAGCGGATTAACTGCCATATTTGGAATCAAGTCAATAAGTCGATTCCAAACCAAGTCAACCACAAACCGAATCAAAGTCCAAATTAACAACGAATCGGAACCCAAACGACGGAACCCGAACGACGGACAAAACGAACACACCCGGGGGACTCGGCCCAAACCGAACCAACCCGGGGTGGCTCGGCCCAAGCCGAGCCACCCCAGGGTGGCTCGGCCAAGGCCGAGCCACCCTGGGGTAGCTCGGCAGCTGAGCCACCCTGGGGTGGCTCGGCATGAGCCGAGCCACCCCAAGGTGGCCGGCAAACCCCCCTCTCCCCTTGTGTGTTGTGTACACGTGCATACGCACAGGTTCGAGTGGCTATAAATAGGAGAGGTGTTGTTCATTCTAAAAGGTTGGATTTTGGAGGAGGCGAAGCCCTGCTGGATTAGAGATTCAAAACTTAGAAAAGATTCAATCTTTGGAGACTCGAAGACTTGCTCATCCGGATCTGGTGCTCAGCGATCGACAACGCCAAATAAGGCAGGAGTTCGAGAAGACCGGATCGAGAGATCTACGTTTCTATACTCCGGATCTAAGCTTGGTTCTTAGATCCCGAGATTGAGCGGTTGTTTCCTTAGTGAAACAATCCCTCCGGCTATTATCTCCCTTGGTGGAATAATACCCGTTATACTGCGTAGATCTGCCCGGATCTGGATCTAGCGGTGGTCCACGGCAAACAACCCCAGCGCAGGCAAAGAACCCACACAAAGCGAGTGACCGCATAACAGGAGCTCGCGATTCGTTCGACAAACAAGGATAAAAGTTGTAATCTTTTTCATTTCATTTTGAATTTTCATTGTAACCGGATCTTATAAAAAGACCGGATTTCTGTAATCGATAAACTATTACGAAAGTGTACAATGGAATCAATGAAGAAGAACACGATTTTTCCCACGAACAACTGTCCCCTTCACGAACAAAGGAACCAATAACCTATACCTGAGGATGGCCTGGTACTCCCCTGGAGTCATACACTGCCCCCAATCCCTCAATAGGCGTGGCTAACAAGAAATCATGGGCGTGCTTTGCGCGCAAGCACTCAATAATCGCAACCTGCCTCTCTGACAGGTCAAACTCCGTCGATAGATCTCTACAAACACCACCATAAAAGATGTCTACCAAGTAATGCATTAGTTTTGGGGGGACAGACCCTTTAGTGGTTATTTGAAGAAGGTCAACCTCGGGTAGCTTGGCTTGAAGAAAGGCCCGGGCCGAAGTAAAATGTCCACCTAAATAAACCTCACCACAACCTTTCAAAATGTGGTCTTGGAGCTTGATGGAGTGAATCCGAGAGGCCACAAAGGAAAACTGTATGGCACCTACTACTGCATAAACCCCCAACCCGCCCGCCTTGATAGGTAAAGAGGCTAGCCTCCATTGGAGATCCCTCGAAGCCTGGGAGTTCGGATGTGACAATGCTCTCGACTGACCTCCGAAGCACAATATCAAACTGAGTTGTCGCCTGAGTAAATAGCTATGGCGGGCAAATCCTCAAGGCGAAATACAACTTGGACAAACCCGCACAAGCCCTCAAAAGGATGAGCTCGCACTGTGGATCCCTAAGTTGGTCCAATGCTTCCATTAACTGATTCGCCTTTGCCACCCTCTTCGCTGCTAACCCTCCAAAAAACCCCTCGTCCATGCTAACTGCTCCACCTAAAAGCCTTACTCCATCATGAGGACGATTGATATCCAAGGGAAAAAGCCCCTCCAGCAAACTCCTAGGATCCGGTGAGGGCCAAAATAATTTAGTTTTGGTGACATTGTAGATTCTTTTGTCATCTTTTTAAAGAATGGTCAGAGTCTATGATTTATTGATAATAAAAAAGACTACAAGTTTGTTATGGCCTTCTATTTCTATGCACCTGAAGAATCAGATAACTAAGCCACAATTCCATTGGAAGGGAAACATTCCTGCTGATATTTTCATCAGTTTGAGATTTTTTCGGTCATTTTAGGATAAAAGTTTGTATATATTCTTTTTATGTCTCAAACATGTCTTTATTTGAGCTGTGTAAAGTTCGAATAAACTATGATCTGGTGGCATGAAATGAAGGCAGATTAACCATTTGGACAAAGTTTGTCCAAACGGTTATAACCGTTTGGACAAAACTCTGTTCTTGAATGCAATTACAGGTGTAGGTGTTGCTAAGACTAATAATTGGGTTTATGATACCTCTCAATTTGATAACATTCTTAAAAGACTGACAGTGGTAATCTCTCTCTCCTACCCAAATTCAATTTATTTACTTGAGTTTGATAACTTAACGTGCTTCTCTCTAATTGCAGCAAGTTGATGATCCATCTGATAAAGGTATGTGAAATGAAATCAATCAAGGATCTTTTTTACTTATCAAGCCCATAATGTGATTTCAGTAGCTGCAGAACTTGTAGAAACAAATACTGAGCAAGAAAATTCTAAAAAAGACACTTCTGTTGTGGATCAAGCTACGAAGGCTACAACTACTAGGCCACAAGGAAGGTTGATACAATTTCTTCCATTCAATCTATTTTGTGATTTATGAATATGGTTATTGTGTTTACCTTTTTGTCATTGTATGTGATCCTTGTGGTATTAATCAGGTATAAGAAGAGAGAAAGGGGTAAGATTGTGAATGCATATTCCGAAAAGGATCTCCAAGGAATTCTTGTAAGTGTTAATTGTTCTTCCTTCATTATTTTTATTCCCATCCTATTATTTTACATGCTTTCAAGATATGCAACTCTATGGATGCTATTGTAAGTGTCATATAGTATGTAGATAAAATAGATAATCAATATTTATTTAGTTTGGTCCCTTTTGTAGTTTGCATTGAGCCCCAAGAAATTCATACAAACACATTTAATTACCCACTACCCTTTTGCGCTCAGTGATGCTTCCAAACAACTGTACAATATAGCTCAAATAACATGAGCTTTGGTTTCATACTTTATTGACAAGCACACTATTTAAATGTTAATATATCAAAAAGGAGAAATAGAGTCCTTATGATCCTCACACAAGTGATCATGAAAAGGACCTAAAATAACTATCAGATGAAACTCCATCTAATGCATCTAATACAAAGTGGTTGTTTTGAAATGAACTACGAAAAAACATACTGAAACTAATATTTCATTGGATTAATTATTGTTGTATATACATGTTTTCTATTTTTCCAAACTTATATTAGCAGAATCTAGACATAAGTGTTACAATTTTTCATATTCAAAGAAACTTAATTAGGCAGAAGAATGACTATTGAAACGAGATTTATTCAGTATTTGAAGCAGGGTTATGTGGAAGTACATTGTCATATCGTATTTTCAATTTCAAGTTGATAACTAGTTACGAAAACTTAGGTAACTCTTCCTTTCAAGTGAACATGATATCTATGAGAAAAGGCACGGATGACAATGATGATGAGCTGAGTGTTTTCTTTGTATAGGAGCTTTTTCGAAACAACGAGAACTCTATGCTTCTGTTAAAAATGTTTAAGCATGTCTCTGCAAATAATAATAGCTTTCTGTCCAATTAAAAGTCAGTGTTGTCATAAATACTTTCCCTACATTATTGAACATTGCCCTTCATATGCAAAGTACACCTCTCAGCATACCAGCAATGCAATATGCTGTTATATGAAGTTGTTACTTCAAAATAATCCCCTATTTATACCTGAACCTGACTGTTTTTTATGCAGTTTTTTGATATGAGCTCTCTACGGACAACAATACCATTTCCAGGGGTGCCTACTCCTTAACAATGGTTACCTCAGAGTTCCAACATCCAAGGTAAGTGCTTTGTTTGCAATAATTGTTGCTTCAAAATTCTTAGCTTTTGTATCAAAATTTTAGCTTTCCGTTTACCTTATCACAGAGAACATTTACAATTTTCCAGGTGTACCATACATGGAAACTCAAGAACCTAGTTCTATGTTCTCGTAAGTTGCTTCCAGAAGCTTATTTGATTCATACTTGATTTATGCCTTCATCTCTTGAATGGTTTATAGTGATATTATCATAAACGCACAAGGCACTAGCACATCTCGTCATGGGAATCCATATGCTTAGACATATATCAACCAACGCAACATGACCGCTGCTAGTGATACCATGGATGCTTGCAAGTTTTGATAGTGCATTGACAAAACCTGTTGTTCCCTTCTTTCTTGTCATGAGGTTACAAGCAAACAAGAATATTTAAATAGTTGTTCCATTCTTTCTTTTCTTTCAAATTTTCCTCTCTTTCCATTGTGTTTCTTTTTTTCCTTCATAGATTACAAGCAAAGTTGAATATGTAAACATGTCTTTGAGTGTTGACTTAGAAATAGAAATGAATGTAAGTGGGAGCAAATTCTTTGTTTATCATAATATGCAACTTGTTCGGAGTATAATTTGACGTCTAACTTCTTTGTTGATGTAAATGAGAGCAATTTTTTTGTGGATGTTCAGGTTCAATGTTCAGGTTTAGTGTAAGCTAAAAAACATCACTAAAAGTAACACTTTTGCCGACGTTATATTGCGTCGCCAAAAATAATATCTTTTAGCGACGCTATCTTTCGTCGCTAAAGTATAGTTTTTAGCGACGCTTTATTCTGCGTTGCTAAAAGCTACACTTTTGCCGACGCTAACTTGCGTCACCAAAAATATAATTTTTAGCGAAGAACAGTTTTACGTCACTAAAAGCTATATTTTTACCGACGCATTGGCTTTTACCGACGCTGCATGCGTCGCTAAAAGTACAAGTTTTAACGACGCACTTTCGCATATGAAAAAATTTTGCATACTTTTGCCGACGCAAAATACTATCCGTCGATAAAAGATATACTTTTCCCGACGCATGAAGCGTCGCCAAAAGTGTTGACTTTTACCGACTTAGTTGTTAGAGGTGCGTTATTGAACGTGGCTTCCTTTATTGTAGACTTGTATGGAAGGCTCCATAATGCTTACATTCGTCCAACTCAAAGTTTGGAACGAAGTTCGCCTGCTCTAATGCTGTGGCGAAGTTGAGAGATTAGTGAAGTTCGGTTGATTTTGGGTATTGGCAAGGTTCACATTACTTTGAATTGTATTAGCGAAGTTCGTCGATTAGCGATGTTTACTAACTGGTAATGGTTGTTGAGATCATGTCTTTAGATTTATATTATGATTTGCGGCTAAGATCTCTTTATTGAAGATTCACAAGATCCAATATAGATTTGACCGAGTTTTAGCTAATATTGAGCCTCTTTGTTTAGTCCAATCAAATCTCAAAAGATATGATTTTCTCGAAAGCTTGGATTTGGAAAAGGCTATAAGTAGCTGTAATACCCTAACCCTTGAGAGGGTGATGAGATTAGTATTGATAGA
>BQKN01065087.1:0-18162 GCA_022839385.1 Asparagus kiusianus
CTCTAGTTGGAAGAAGTTACAAGAGAAATTTGATAAATATGTTTTGATTGTGGTACTACAAAGTAAAATGAATGATTTTAAATGGACTCTTTCTTCAGTATATGGTTCACACTGTAATAGAGAGAGGCTGGTGTTTTGGCAGGAGTTGAAAGATGTTAAAAATATTTTTTCAGGCCCTTGGATTGTGGTTGGAGATTTTAATGTTACTTCCAATTCTTCTGAAAGAAAAGCTAAATGTAATCATAGAAGAGAAATGGAGGAGTTCAATGATATTATTAATGAGTTGGAATTGATTGACAATCCTTTACATTGGAGAAAAATTACTTGGTTAAATAAGAGAAGGTCTCCTTCTATGGCTAATTGGATAGAGTTTTTTTTAACTCTGATTGGGAAGATATTTTTCCTTTTTCTAAACAACAGGGGCTTAGCAATCAATTATCTGATCATGCTCCCATTAGTTTTGACTTTGGGGATACTCAATGTTATGTTAAAAAATTCAGATTTGAAAAAAATTTGGTTGAGATCTGATGAGTTCCTAAATAATGTGCCTGTTTGGTGGAGATGTGCTCCTTCAAGTGTTTCTGCAGCTAAGAATATAGTTGGTAAACTCAGGTTTATGAGGAAATGTATAAAACAATGGGTGCATTTAAATTTTCATAGTGTGAGACAACAAAAGAAAGATTTATTAGATAATCTTTTAACTTGGGAAGTTATGGAGGAGAATAGAGATTTGTCTGATGATGAATTGATTAAAAAAATGATACTGTTTTACAGTTGAATGAAATCTTATTACAAGAAGAACAAATATGAAAACAGAGATCTAAAGCTCATTGGTTAAAAGAGGGGGATCATAACACTAAGTACTTTCATAAAATTGCCAATGGGAGAAAGAGAAGTAATTTGATTTCTTCAATTACTTATAATAATGTTGAAATTAGTTCTGAAGATGGTATAGCTCAGGTTTTTTTAAACCATTACAATCAAATCTTTGGGAATAAGGTTACTAACAGGTGTCTCCTTGATTGGAATAGATTGTTCCCTGAGTTTGATTGGGGGTCCAATGACATTGTGTAATGACCGTAAATTTCTAATACGGGTTTAAATAATTTTCTAGTATTTAAATATTAAATATTATTTTTCTAAGAGAGTATTTGTATTTTCCCTAATTTTTCTAGAATTTTCTACGATTTAAAAAAAATACGGTATTATGTCGTTTTAATATTCTTACTAATTATAAATCTAATTGTTTTGATAAATAGTTAATTATTCATCATTGTTATTGTTATTATTATTTTGACCATAAATTTTAATATTTATTTTAAATAAATTTTATGATATTTTTTTAATTATTTAAAGGGGTATTTTTTCCTGTGTTTTTCCTCTCACCGGTGTTCACTCTGTATACCCCTCCGCCTCGTGTTTTCCCCCAGCTCTCAACCCGTGTCCTCCCAACCACCCTATCCCTCATAATCTTTCGCATTAAATTCTCCGCCGTTCTTTTCTCTCTCTAATCCCACACTCAATCTCCCTCTCTCTGTGTGACACACTCTCTCAATATAATTCACTCTCCTTATTTTAATCCAACAAATCTCTCTCAATCTGTCGTTTTCTCTCTCTCTCTCTCGCACTCAACCCACATCACACATTTTCTCTCTCTCCCTCTCATATCTCCAGCTCATCAATCATCATCTCCTTCTTCACTCCCTCTCCCCATTTTAAAACCAAGAACCCCCCCACGAAAACCAACCCCCCTCTCTCTCTCTCTCTTCGTTTTCTCCTTCATCAACCGACAAACACCCCCGCAGCCGCCCCACCTCAGCCACGAGCTCCGCCTGAGACCGCGACCACGCCCCTCGCCCAGCGCCGCCGACCGAGCCCCGTCATCGCCGCTCGACGACAGCCAAGACCCGCGCCCAGCTCACGCCGCAGCCCCGCCGAGCTCGATCCACGCCGCCTCCACGCCGCACCTCTCCGCCAGCTCCTCCGCCCAAGTCCCCAAACCCCGACCTCCTCCTCCTCCGCCCCTCGTCGCCGCCTGCAGTCCCCCTCGACCGCCGCCTTGGCCACCGCCGCCGACGAGCTCAAATCAGTGAGTTCGCTGCAGAAAAACTGCAGTTCGGAGCCAACTTCGCGCGCGCTTTCCGGCCAACTCCGACGTCCGTTTCCGTCGATTCTTTCGCCGGGGCGTAGCCCTTCGTGTTGTCTGTAATACGGTATATTTCTTTCATTTGGGCTCCTTGTGTACACCTAGTTATACTCGTTCGAATATCGCACGTCGCAATAACACTCTAATTGTTATTTTAGCCGTCGATTCCGCGAAACCCGTCGTAACGCTGTGCAACCACCCGTCGACCCCCTCTACGATCCACGATATACCAAGGCAAGATCCCACTTGCTCAGAACTGAATTTTATATTTATTATGAATTATTTGTTATTTTTAGATCCGATATATTTATCTGCGTGGGATTGTTTGATGAATAACATTAGATAAATCATAATAATACAATAAATAACATTTTCTGAATAATTATAATGAATTAAAAGAATTTATTTCGGCAGTAGAATTATTTTTGGATAATTATATCAATTAAAAAGAATTTATTTGAGAACGAAATCATTTTAGAAAAAATTGTAATAATTTAAAAAGAATTATCTTGGAAAAAGAATCATTTTAGAATAATTATAATAATTTTTAGAAATTATCTCGTGGAAGAAATTATTTTAGAATGATGAATATTTTTTAAAAAAAGAAATTATTTGTGAATGATAAATATTTTTAAAAAAAGAAATTATTTGGGAAAATAGAATATTTTGAATTAATAAGAATTTAACTTGTTTTTGAATTTTATTATTTAAAAGATTATTTTAGAATTATTATAGTGAGAAAAGAACTTATTTTAGAAAATGGATTATTTTGAAATTAAATTAAAATAGTTTATATTAGTAATTATGATAGTACGACTGATTATCGTGGAGCACGACATTTCATGTGCAAAACGACTTCAGTTTCTAGTTTTCTTTTTTCAGTATTATTATATTAGTGAACACGTAAGTACGGATATTTTGTATGAGAAGTTTGGACATCCTAGCGGTGAGATAATAAGGAAGTCCACTCATGTATTATTCATGCTGTATTTTGTTTAGACATTTCATGTTCATTACAGTTCTCTTTTCTGATTCGTAAACCTGCATACTATACTATATTCATGATCTGTTGATGTGTTGAGAACCTTAGTGGTTCATGACTTAGTGATCTTATGCGTCTTGAATTGACCTAGTGACACGTGTGAGTGTTGACTGAGTCTAGGTGGTGAACCCGAATTTACTAGGAATTATGATTGTTCGATTGGAGAATACAAGAGAGTTGGGATGGGGAAGTCCTTGTTCATGTGATCGGATATGATTGTTGATGTATCTTCCGGGCTCGCCCCATGATCCAGTGTAGCTTGGGGTTAGTTTGTTGGGTCAAAGTGAAGCCAGTGTAGTCACTTTGGTCCGTGAATTGGATATTCACCCGGGTTTAACTTGAGTTCGAACCAGGTTGAAAACAGATTACGTGTAGCCCTCTGACCGATCCAGTGTAGCGGCGTATTGGGTACACGTAGAGGATTTGTGAACAGTCAGATATCCGGTGATATGAGTGATGACTTGTCTGAGGATTGACCAATGACTTGTCATAGGATGAATTATTCGTAGGAATTAGATTACCAGTTGACTTGAGTATCTCTGTTCGTTCTGATAGTAGCAAATGTTCACTTAAATTGCTAGAATTACAGAATCATGTTCCATCATTATTATTGTCATAGTATGGGTCGTTAGACCGTTTTCTCTGTTCATGTGAGATCTTGCCGTGTGCCATACACCCTGACGTACACCTGTTTTCTCTGGTGTGCGTCAGACTTAGGAGACGAACAGGTCCAGTTCGATGATGCAGCCGAGCCGGAGTATACCCAGCCGGAGTGTCCTCCCGATGGAGTGGAAGACCAAACTGAAGCCTAGACGTGTTTTTCTTTTATGTAGTAGTTGATGAACATAAGAACTCGTTATCATTTCTTTAGTTAATGTCGGATCTTCGTATTTTGGCAGAACTCCTCTATTATGGACTATGTATTTCTTATTTTCTAGTTGAACTGTTGTTGTAGTAAGGGTATGTTGAACCCATATTTTATATCTGGGATGATCTGTTGCTGATATGTCTATTTCTTATTCTGGGTTGTCTTATATTCTTGCTATGTGTGATCGGGGACCTGTGACTTCGTATTGTTTTTAGTTCTAGACGCTTAGCGTATTGGATTGAGAAGAAAAAAAAAATGATAGCGTATATTCTTCTCAATCTAATACGTCGCGGGCTTGCTCGCGTCCCGATTCCCTGGTATTTTGGGAAGCGGGGCGTGACACATTGAACAACCTTTTTCGGTTGAAGAAGTTCACAAAGCCATTTTTGGTATGAGTGGGGATAAATCCCCTGGTCCTGATGGTTTTTCTGCTCTATTCTTTCAAGTCTTTTGGAACACAGTGAAAGATGATATTATGAAGTTGTTTGATGAATTCTATGAAGGTACTTTAGAAATCAATAGACTGAATTATGCTCATATTGTCCTTATTCCAAAAAAAGGAGGATTCTTCTGCTGTTAATGATTACAGACCCATCAGTCTTCTTAATGTGATATATAAAGTGATTACTAAAGTCCTTACTAACAGGTTGAACACTAAGCTTGATTTGCTTATTGATCCTTTACAATCTGGTTTTATTAAAAATAGATACTTGCTTGATGGGGTAGCTGCAGCTCAAGAGATTATCAATGACTGTTTTCAAAATAAGAAAAGAGGGGGGATTTTATTAAAGCTAGATTTTGTGAAAGCTTATGATATGCTTGATTGGGATTTTATTTTTGATGTTTTGAAGGCTAAAAAATTTGGGGATAAATGGGTGCATTGGATGAAAATATGCTTACATGGGGGTATGTCTGCCATTGATATTAATGGTAAAGTAGGGAGGTGGATCATGTCTAAGAGAGGGGTGCGTCAAGGAGATCCTTTGTCTCCTCTTTTGTTTGTTTTGGCAGCAGAATCTTTTACCAAAATGCTAAATTTAGCAGTGGAGTCCCATTTTATTGAAGGTTTAGGACCCAATAATATGAGAGATAAAGTTCATTGTTTACAGTATGCAGATGCTACATTGATTTTTTGCAAAAATAATAGAGAACAGTTGACAGTTTTAAAATTGATTCTCTACTGTTTTGAATTAGCATCTGGTTTACAGATTAGTTTTAACAAGAGTGTTCTTATTGCTCTTGAGAATGATGAATCATTACAACAAGGTTTGGCTACTATGATGAATTGTAAAAGTGGTAGCTTTCCTATTACTTATCTTGGGATGCCTTTAAGACCTGGGAAATTAAAAAAAGATGACTGGTCTTCTCTGATTATTAAAATTGAGAAAAGATTAGCCTTATAGAAAGGAAATTCCTTATCACGAGGAGGTAGATTAGTATTAGTTAATGCTGTTCTCTCCTCGATACCAACTTTCTAGCTTTCTTATTTTTTATTTCCTTTATGGGTTATTGGAAAAATTGATAAGATGAGAAGAAGATTTTTATGGAGTGGTTCTTTGGAACATAAAGGTTGTTCAAACTTGGTTAAATGGGAAGAAGTTTGCAAATCAAAAAAGTGTGGTGGTTTGGGAATAAAAAATTTGAAGGTTATGAACAAAGCCCTTTTAGGAAAATGGCTATGGAAATGGTTTGATGTTAAACCTGGTCTTTGGAAACAAATCCGTTTTCATAGTTATTTTGAAAAAAAACCTTGGTCTGAATTTTTATATTCTGACAGATTGCATCTTTCATATTTTTGGAAAAGTATTTTGGTTAATGCTGACAGTTTCTTATGCAGTACTCGAGTGGAGATTGGCAATAGAAATTATGCTTTATTCTGGTTGGATAAATAGTTAGGTTCATTTACTCTTGCCTCATTATTTCATTCTTTGTTCTCTTTCACATCATCTCCTTATGCTTGTGTGAGTAGTTTGAGGAAGTTTGAAAATAATTCGTGGAGATGGGAGATTCATTTTAAAAGGCAGTTGACAGGTACTTTGGTGTTGCAATATCTTAATTTAATGAATCTTATTAATTCAAAGAACTTCTTGTATCATGATGATAAAAGAGAATGGATATGGAAGACAAAAAAGATGTCTGCAGTTAAGTCCTATTATCTTTTTCTTAATGATGGAGGAGTGAGATATGACTGTATGAATTTATGGGGCCTCCCTGTTCCTTTAAAGGTTAAGGTCTTAGTTTGGTTGGCTTTAAGGGAGGGTTTGAATACTAAAGATATGCTGAATAGAAAGAGTATTCAATTAGAGAAAATATGTTGTTTATGTTCAGCAAAAGATGAAGATCATGCACATTTATTTCTTAACTGTGAGTTTGTTTACTCAATTTGGAGATCTATTCAATTCAAGTTGAATACTGATAATGAATTTAGAATGAATTCTTTGAAAGAAGTTTGGCTTTGCTGGAGTGGTGGTATTGGTGGAGAATCTAATTTGAAGAAGTTAGTGTGGATTTGCTCCCTGATCTGGTGTGTGTGGTAGGAACACAATGATAGATTGTTTTCTAATAAACAGAAAGGATCTCTTCTCATCCTGAATAAAATTGTGACTTATTCAACCTTCTGGTTAGGTTCTAAAGAGATTTCTGCTCGAGCTGCTAGGTTATAGGAAAGGAGGAGAAAAAAAACTGCTGGGAGACTTATTAGTGATGGCGCAGCTGTTGGTGGGATGGCTGAGCTCCAGGTGATCCAGTTGGAATGAAGCTTTCACAGATTGTTTGTTGCGGTTTGGTGGATGGAAAGATAGGTCTTTTGCTTTCTGCTGTTGTATATAACATGGGGT
This sequence comes from Asparagus kiusianus, assembly GCA_022839385.1. Taxonomy (NCBI): domain Eukaryota; kingdom Viridiplantae; phylum Streptophyta; class Magnoliopsida; order Asparagales; family Asparagaceae; genus Asparagus; species Asparagus kiusianus. Next base: position 6,894 of record BQKN01065087.1, read on the forward strand.
TGTATTCAGCATACATGTTTGCTATGTTGGTTTTTCTTTTGTTCTCTTTTTGGGAGATTATGTTTGATGCTTTGGTTATGGGGGTGTGGATTGGCTTTGTAAGCTTTTGGTTTAAACAGTAGTTCATGCTTTATGGTTGGGAGTATGCTCTTTTTTTGTAACAACCAACTATCTTAATTTAGCTGGCTGGAATACCTTCGTGGTATTCCATCCTTTTTCTCAAAAAAAAATGAATAAAAAATTAAACAAATTTTCTTGGTGTTTGGGTATCAAACGGGAATTGACGAAATATTGCAAAGATGAAGAAAAATTGAAGGGGCCAAGTGCCAAGTTGATCAAGCCACAGAGGAGACAGCACCCTAGACTATTTATTAATCCTTTGCTGGTAGAGATAGAGCCTAACTAATCTTTTGCTGATACTTTTGTAGTCATAAAATGAACAACAACAAATATTTTTAAAGGGTCTTTGGGTCTAGGAATTTGCAAGATATTGCAAAAATGAAGAGGAAACCGACTAGATCAGGCGGCAGAGGAGAGAGAGCACCCTTTGAAGAGCCAATCATTTTTTTGAATTTTTTATGCGGATTTTTACAGTAACAAAATCACCGGTAGAATCATATCAGAAGACGTGTAATTCCCAAGCTAGAGGAGTATCATACAGATCGAGTAGCGGAAGAGAAAGAGAGCTTGAAGTTTTGACTTTTTTTAAATAAAATTTCAGTGAGATTTTCGTGTTAACAAAAACTATAGATATATTCTAAGAGGCTGTTTGCCAAAAAGACTTTACATTCTAAGATATTTTGCATCTTAAAATCTTAAAATACTTATTAAAAAAATGATGTCTTAACTATATTTGTTTGAAATTTTTTTGGATGAAAATGAATATATGGAAGATTAAGTATGAAGAAGATTAACAGTAACTACAGAGAAACTCAAGAAAAGTGCAGAAATCAAATTGCATAAAAATATCTAACTCTGGTCATCATCCCATTCACAAGAGAATTCAAAAGCTAAAGGCAGAAAACACGTTCACAAGGCAACATGGGTACCATAGTAATAAATTAAATAGAACAAACCTGATAAATAGCAGACAGAGATAGTATGTATATGCATGTACCAAATCCAAAAGGGAGAGAGTGTGTGTGTGTGAGATGGAAGCAGTCTCATTGACGAGTTTTTTTTAACCAAAATATAAAACAAGCTACCTGCGAAAAAATCTAATGGAAAAATTGTTGTCAAGATCCAAAATCTCAAAACTTAATGTGCCCTAGCCCCTCATACTTTTTGCAATGTGTTACAGCCCCCGAATTTGAAAAAATATGGCCCAACCCCTCCTCCTCATGATTAGCCCATATTTGACTTAAAAACCCAATTTACCCCTCTTCTCCTTCTCATCCTCCTTCCCCATCCTCCTTCCTCCTTCCTCCCCAGCGATCATTCAGTCCATCGCCGGCTCTGCATAGGCTCCATCAACGATCCTTTTCCTTGACTCCTCCTTTCCCACTCTCTCTCCTCCCTCATCCTCCTTCCTCCCCGACAATCCTTCAGTTAGCCGCCGACTCTACATGGGCTCTACCGATGGTTGGTTAGCCTCCGTCGATGACCAATTGGAGATGATACTATTCAATCCTATCATTCAATCCCAAATCTGACTCCCTCCAATCTCTACTATACTGGAGTTTCCCCCTAACTCATCGCTCAAAGAAATTTATGAAAATTCGTCTTGTCTTCAAGCCTCATGGAAAAGGACTGTGTGATTATGCTTTGTTCATTGGAAGCAACCGGTCTATGTGTATATCTAGCCAAGATTTTCCTAGAGTAGAGGCAATTGTATCTACTTGTATATCTAGCTGAGATGTTGAGTGGATTAGTCTTTGTTTAAAATTTTATTATACAGATGCTATTTTTGTTGGCTTGTAAATTATATGTAGTTTGTACATGATGCGTTGATAATTGAGAAATAAAAGCCTACATACAAAAGTATTCATTTAAAATAATGGATGTATAAATATTCAGTAGATTAATTATTAAGTTTTACCTAATACAAGTGATCAATAACAAATTTACTGTTAACATTTACTTGTTCCATGTTAAGTATAGTGGGTATGTGTTAACTTTTTTCTTTTGAATGTTAAGTTTTATTAATTAACTGTTACGTTTTACCTATTACATGTGAACTATACCCGATTAAATGTTAATGTTTAGTTGTTCCATATAAGTATAATTGAGTAACTGTTATCTTTATTCTTTTGAATGTTAAGTTTTGCAGATTAACTGTTATGTTTTACCTAGTATATGTAAACTATAGTTGACTGACTATTAACATTTATCTAGTCCTTCTTAAATATAATTGAGTAATTGTTAACTTTTGAATAAGACTATATAATATAAAATATCAAGTAATTGTTAATATATGTCTATTAAAACTCACTAAGTACCTATTAATATATCTTAACTCTTAAATTGTTAAATTTTAACTTTCTTTGTTGAATATTTTTAGTTCACTAGTAGAAAAAGGAGCAATCTAGATGGTAATTTTCGTCTAGGTTGCTCATGATTCCATCTAGTTTGATCAATCTAGACGTTATTCCATCTAGAAAGACTACCTAGATTAATTCTGTTTAGTTTGACTCAAACTAGACTGAATTCCGTCTAGATAGATCAAACTAGACGAAAAGCAGCCTAGATGGAATGTGGATTTTCGTTTAGGTTGCAACCTAGATGGATTTTCGTCTAGGTTGTCAACCTAAACGGATTTCCGTCTAGGTTGCCATTATAGCAATCTAGACGAAATTCTGTCTAGGCTGGCTTAACCTAGACGAAAATTCCGTCTAGGTTACTTTTTCTCAGCAAAAAAAATTATTTTAAATATCATTTACCTGTACATTTAATTACAATTATAATATACACATGAATATACAGATACAACAATTCCTTGTACAAATATACATCCAACAATTCCAAATACAATCAAATATCATCTTCAATATACAGATCCTACCATCCAATCCAAAATATACATCCAACAGTTCCATCCAATAAATACATACAACAACATATACACTAGCAATACACATGAATAAGATAGAGTACACGACAAGGATAAAAGTAGAGTGCTATAACAAATAAAAAAATATTCATTGCATTAAAAAAACCTCAGATCTTGTTGTCGTCGGCAACATCTTTATCCCTCATACGAGGACGGATGTTGCTCCCTCCAATATCTCCAGTCTGAAGGTCCAATTGAATAATAATTATATGATGTTTGATAACATATTAAACATAAATGATTTTATAAATATAAGAAAAAATAAGATACATGAGTGCTGCTCTGCCCAACGCCGTAATTATGGACACCCGAGCTTATGATCCGTATGATACCACCAAACAGGCTAGAGGGAATCACATCGCCTAAATATTCTATAACGTAAGACATGACATCATCCATTGAGTGGGCCCCCTTGAACTCTGCTCATCTCACTAGTCACCTAAACATGCAGCTCTGGGTCAATCTTGTCAGATAAATACACAGAGACACGTAGGACAAATGACATAGCCTAGAAATTGCTTGGGACTGCTCTCATTGTTGTAGATGACGTGGAGGATATTGTGGATGGTCTTATGCTTATGCCTGGTGAACCTCCAACACCATGCAGAGGATATCTTCCTCACCTATTATTAGGAAGAAATGAATATTAGATTTTGCTATCGAATTCAATAATGTTAAACAAATATAAATAGGAACATAGTATTCGAACTGATTTGATTTTTTACCATCCCTACCTATTATGTCCCATCAGGTTCTGAGTGAGAGTGATGTTATCCTCTGCAGAAAGCATGTGAGGGTCCGGCTCGCCTTGTTCTTCCTCCTACAACATGTACAGTGTTGCAGCCTCCTTGGTTGTAATTTCAAAATCCTCCTAAAGCACAAATATAAGTTTACAAATATCAAATTGGTTGCAACTTTATTTTAATAATTATTCAAGGTAAATACCAAATTAACTTACTTGTAAATTTGTTTACTACTAGGTCAATGTGTTAGATTATTCACAAGCCATATATTCCTATGTAAAGACCATATTATTTGTGTTCTTGTTTTTTCGTAAAATTAAGAACGAAATAGAGTTAATAATACTAATTAAGTTATATGTAAGTCTCATCACCAACTCGAGATTTGCCTTGATCTTATCCTAATTCTTCTCATTATCCCTATATCGATCACGGAAAGTACCATATGCCAACTTTGCCTTCAAGTTTATCAACATTCTTGATTTTCCCTGTCATATTATAAATTTATGAGATTTCATAGTCATACTAAGCATTAAGATCATTTAAAGCGTTAAATGATATATACTGTATCCCAACAATATCCATCCTCCATGTTGGCATAGGAGTGTGCACCCAAGTGGTGGACATGCATCTTCTTCTTTCAATTCAGTGATCCTTTCGTTGATTTATTCTTTAAAAAAAATATATTTCAATAAATATGCAATGAAAGAATATCTCAAGGTTTACATGTAGTTTTCATGATTAGTTTTCATGAAACTAACTTGGGCGGCAATGGTGTCCCAATACACAAGGAGAGCTGTGAAATGAAGCTCGTCAACTCTATCATCGAGGTTAAAAACCTCTGCCAGTCCTCTGAATACCTATCATAGGTTTCATACTTAATCTCATGCCTCCATTTTTTGAGGATAGCTTCAACCTTGACATTAAAAACATAATGTCAAGCCCCATCAAAGTCCTCGAGGCAGAAACTTTCTTGTAAATTTACATACACATTCAGTTAGGATAATTTAATATCAACTACTAATTATTAATAAATGAAAAGCTAAAGTAAAATAAAGTTACCATAAGCTCCTTCTATATCACCTCGTAGGCGGTCCGTGATAGTTCTCAAAAATTAAAATAAAGATTGATGATGTTCGCTCTACGCACAAGAACCCCGATATACAAATTTAATCTGGACGACCAAGCACCAACGGGCAATGCGTCATTATTCCACCGAATAATGGCCCTCATGCCTCGTGGCGATTGTTTAGACTCAGGCTTACTCCCGCCACGCCATCCTTCTATGTGATCTACCTTAGCACCTACAATAATAACAATATGATAATATATCATATAATATATAAATGTGAAAATTAAAAGTATTTATAAAATTTGTCATTCATGATCTCTCTTTCTTTGGCTGTGAGTGCAACAACTTTCCTAATCTCTAACATAGGCATCATCTCCTCCAATCTTCTCGCAACATGTGGGTGGTGCCTCACTGATTCAGCCCTGGATTTATGAGAGTCCATAGGGAAGGGTAAACTACGATAGTCTTGCATCTTCGAATGCAAGTCAGCCTCGAATGTATCTGAACGAAATGATGACGTCTATAAATCATCTACATAACAAAAGAGTATCTTTTTTAATATAAAATTTAAATTGACCAGAATCAAATATTTTTCGGGTGTAAAAATTGACTTCCCGTTCAAGGGGTCGTTTGTATTTTTGAGATTGGCTTATTACAAACTAATGATCAATATTTACGACAGAGGAGAAGGGGAATGGCTCTTCTTGTTTAACGTGGGTTCGTCGGCAGTGGTAGGACGCCCCCCTCGATGCTCGCGTTGAGTTTGCTTCCCTTAGACTATCCGATTGAAGTTGCGGTTGGAGTTCGAATGCCCAAGCTTGCTGAGTATCAATGCCGAATGCACAAAGAATGTTACAATGCAAGAGTTTGTAGAGCCAATGAGCCAAGAGTCTCTAAATCTGAGAGTTCAAATTGAGACTTTAAAATGCCAAGCGGGCTGTCCCAAAGAAGGTCCATCCAGCCATTTAAAAGGTCAAGTTCTAAAGAAGGTCAAGACCCAGCCAACCCCTCAAAAGGTCCAAGTCCTCAAGAAACCTAAGACCTCTTCTCATGTAGCCAAGTGTGGCTATTTATAGAAAAGGAGAGTCATGACCAATCCTTTGATTTGTGGGATATGGCCACGCCTAGGTAAGGAGCACCATGCTCTCTCCCTTAATTTGTGGGATGTGACCACTAATGGGATAAAGAGTACCATACTCTCTACCTTGAAACATGGGATGTGACCACTGATGTGACCATTCCCATACCTCAAATGGACGGCTGACAAGCTCAACCAACCTTTAGGCGAGTCGGCGATTCTGCAGCAGGCGAGCTGGAGCATGTAGGCAAGTCGGTAACGTTGCAGATGAGCTGACGACCCTGCAAACAGGCTGGCGACTCATGCATGCGAGCTCAAGCCTGCAGGTGAGCTCAAGTCTACAGGCAGACGAGCTTCAAGCCTTAGGCGAGCTCGAGAAGTCATCATGTGAGCTCAATCATTAGGCGAGCCCAAGGGGATCATCAGGCGAGCTCTGGAATTAAGCGAGCTCTGGATGGACTCTCGGCAAGTCGTCTTAGAAGGGCCGACTAACATCGCCCTTCGTGTCGACTTGTTGACTGAGTCGGCCTGACTCTCAGCGAGTCGGCGAGTCATCTTCGACTGCCTTTCGTGTCGACTTGTTGATTGAGTCGGCCCGACTCTTAGCGAGTCATCGAGTCATCTTCGATCACCTTCGTGTTGACATGTTGACTGAGTCGGCCTGACCCTTAGCGAGTCATTGAGTCATCTGGCCAACTGAGTCGGGTAGACTCTTGGTGAGTCAGCCTACCTTCACTGAGATGGACCCTTTTGCTTGTTCCAAGTTGTTATACAGGGATTAAGGAAATTTTTATTGCCTACAAAACCCCCTCCAAAGTTTTCAGACTTGAATGCGGTCGAATGTGGTCTGGAACACTTTGGATATGAAGACCTGCAAAATGATCGCCGTGCAGGCAGAGCGAGGAACCTTCCAACGAGCTCGGTAAAATTGAACTCTTCACTCGTAGCTAATGATCGCCACCTAGTATTTTGAACAAACCCTCAGCTATCAACAGACTTGATTTGTCTTTACCAACTGCCGTTTGAGTTGGACTAGCCATGCTCTTGCCCTTAGCATGGTAAGTTGTCGAGGAGTTTTTTTAGGCTCCATGCTAAGATTTCTTCTTTATCCTTAGTCATTTGAGGCGTTTGGATTAAGAGCATAGGGAGCAGTTTAACCTCGTATACCAGTCGGAGGGTAGGAGCAGTTTAACTTCGTATACCAGTTGGAGGATAGGAAGCAGTTTCACCTCGTGCACCGGTTGGAAGGTGTATATTTCTTTTGTGATTTAATCCTTAAGTTCAGGTGTAACTTGGAGGGGTTGTACTCTTGATTCATAGTGAAATAGTTCTCTCTGAATTGCCTTGTGGATGTAGACACGATTTGCCGAACCACGTTAAATCTTGGTGTTTGCTTGCTTGTGGTATTTTCATCAGTGTCGTTATTCGTTTAGTGTTTAATTTCGCAGATTAATCTCCATAAAATCCCAACGGAAATTACCTTCGTGTTATAGAAACTAATAAATGGAAGAACCAAGCAAAAAATCCCTGCATTGAAGAAGAATATGACGAACATGCCAAGGGACTCGAGCATCCCCTGTGAAATATTGAACTGGAGGCAGACAATCACACCTTACAAAAGCGACGTCAATATTTAATTGATAACACAGCAACAAACCCATGCGTAAAGAGAAGAGCTTCAGCCAACAAACTCGAGTAATCCAAGAAATTCTCAAAAAAAATTGAGTAACGAGAAAACCGTTTAACCCGCCATCCATCCAGTTGACGGGGACGGAGAACAGGAGGCTTCAGAGCTTGCGAAGAAATGTTATCATGAAAACTCAAATGTCGACGAGGAAAATTGAGCATGATTAATTGAAAAACCCATCTTTGAAGTTCCAAGATGACTTGACCCGGTTATTGGGTGATTGCTAGGGGTGTTAAACCGTATCCATATCCGAGAAAACATTCATAGTCATATCTGTTAGGATAACGGGTACGGATATGGTTAGTCAAATTTATAACGGATAGGTATAATTACGGATATGGTTTTGTAGTGAAATATCCAGAACCGTATCCGAAATAATATCCGAATACAAATCAGTCATATTGCTACAAAGGTTTTAGTATTTAGATTATGGATATGAGGTTAATTTTAATGATTAAGATGCATAATCTTAGATTTTCAGATATAATGAACTCTTTTGTATCACATAAACTATATTTTTTTTCAACAGTATCTAGTTTCCTCATATCCGTTTTATAGCCACATGCGTATCCGCTTATATATTCACATGTATATCCATATCCGTATCCGATTTTAACGGATGTGGATATGAATTTTCTTTACCGAGATATATCCATATACATATCCAAAATGAATAAGCGATATGGTAAGCATCATATCCGAGCCGTGTCCGAACCGAATGCACCCCTAGTGATTGCCAAACACACCCTGACTAAAGAAAAGCCAAGGCATATCACTTGAGAATGTAGCCTCCGTATGAAAGCCCCAACCTTTGAAGGCACGTATCTAGATAAACTTTGATCATTCAAAGTTAGGACCTCTCTGCCTTGAAGCATTTCTAACTGAAGCAGTAGAAACACCCATCAGCAAATAGCTTCCAGATTAACACATTTGGAGCCATCGGATTCGAATTTTGATTTGATAGTAAGAAGTTCAGAGTATTGTTCCAGACGCAAACTCACGCTCAAGTGTTGCCGTCAAGGGAGAACCAAAAAGTCCCTCCCAAACTGATAAAGCAGAATCAAAGACTGCTACCGGATTCGGTTCATCGCCACAGCTGAAAAAGGGCTTTGAGAGCACTATTTTTATCCCAACCATTGTACAGGAGATGATAGTTATTTGTCTTTGATTATAAATTATAATCTGAGTGCGATTCATGGGCAAAATAATAAGTGCTGGATTTAGACTGAGACATAACTACTCACTACATAAATTAATGATTATGATAAAATAATACTCTCCGTTATTTTTTGATAGTGTGAATCGAAATTCTAGCGTCGTTATTGTTCTCAGATGTAGCACCAACCAAGCCAGTGAATCAATATTCTTTTCCTTCATAATGAGGAGAAAAATTAGTTGTACATTGTTACCGGTAAACGACAGATCACAATACCCCGTAAAACTTTAACATGCTCCCCATGTTACTTGGGAGAAACACATTTACAACTGTACAAGAGGCAAAAATGAAAACCTAAATGGAAGCACAATCCTGAAAGCGACAAAATACAGCCCCTAAAAAAAGGAAAAGAAAAATAGTAAAAAAAAGAAAAAGAAACATACAAAGGATGTGCTCCAATCAAATAAGTCTAACTACAGTGAGTTAGAAAGAATTCTTCTTAAAATACAACTATTTACCCTTTTCCTTCTTCCCTATCATGTACAATCAAAACTATTTTCTGGTTTTATACTTGCAACCGTTGTCTCGTTACCCGGCCGCCATTAGGGTTCTGATTGCTGAAGTCCAGCTTTCGGGCCCCACCGGTCCAATCCTCGTCGTCGTCATCATTGTCTTCGCTGTCATAAACTTTTGTATGAGATGCTTTTTTAGCTCTTGAGCTTCTGGGCGTAGGGCGCTTTCTCTTGATGGTGGCTGTGTAGGTTGCATAGTCCATAGTATCATCCTTTAGAATGGCTTTAAACTCCTGTAGAAATACTAGATCAGTATGGAATACGAAAAATTATTTTCTTATAATAATCTATATTTGCAGGATAGGCTGATAACCAAATATGCACAGAAGTTCGATACGAAATATCCTGCTACTACATCAAAAGTTCCAAGGGACTTGCTATAAGAAAGCAAGATGAACAAGATTCAATGACGATGAACCACGTTATCCGCCTCGTTTCTAAATTGAGTAGGTCAAATTTACCTGACCTTTGACCTACATATTCAGTTTGTGCAACACCTCATGTGTCATATAGCAGTAACTGCACCACCTGGACGTTCTTTAATTACCAATTTAGTATATAAAGATAGAAGGAAATGTTGCCTGATTCGGTACTTGCAAAAACATAAGACTTTGAAATGAAGCAAAAAGCTTATTCATACCAATCCTATTCATACCAATCCTATTCACAAAAACAATAGTAAAAGTCACACACTTTTAATTAACTCTCCATCTTAAGCCTCCCATTTTCCTTCCTTCTAGTAGTTACCTGCCATTTTTTAACGCCCACAAGACAAAGAACATACCACCACAAATTATAATAACAAATCAAATAATATAAAGGAAAAGGGAACTCATACTATCATTAGGAAAGCCATTTTTCATAATTATTACATGCTTTAAAAGGCCTGGCGGAATTCTGTTTCAGTAATGTTTATTGAATTATTTTCTGTCACACATCTACAAAGTTCAAGTAAGCTTATTTGCCAATAATATTATCTTAAACCAATGTTTTAAGGTGGAACAATTACGCTAAAATCAATGTGAAGATATCTAAATCACCCTTTAACAAGACAATGACAAATGTCATTATTGGCTATTAATTTTTTTTATCATAATAACAGCAGTAATAAACTAACTAACTCAGTTTACACATCTTTCTATTTCAATCTGCTAAGCATGTAGCAAGTAGGAAATGCAAAACTAATCTAGACTATTTTATATTGTACATAACCTTCCATGTGAACTTTACCTAAGACTTATGAATAAGAACGGTTTATAGAGTTCGAAGCTTGACTTTATCCTCCTCATTAATAGGAATAGGAGTAGATCAAAGAGGAAATATACTTATCCCGCCTTATATATTTTTTAAGGTGGAATAATTATTCTAAGAATCGATGTAAAGATATTCAAATCACCCTTGATAAGGCAATAATAACAGTCACAATTTATTATAAAAAAATTCGCCCAAAAAATTGTAGCGACTAGCAAGTAACTAAATCACATAGTTTACACATATTTCCATTTTTATCTTCTACAAAAATAGCAAGCAGGAAACACAATTAATCTATGATGTTTCGTATTTGTATATAACCTTACACATTAACTTTTACTTGAGACCGGCGAATAAAAACAGTCTATGAAGTTTGACATTTGGCTTTGTGGCTTCGTATGAATAAGAGTAGATCAAAGAGAATTCGTATGAATAAGAGTAGATCAAAGAGAAGAAAAACTGGGTTTCGCTCTTTCATGTCAGTTTGCATAGTTGGACTTAATAACTTCTTATAAGACTACACGAACACTAACAGTTTTGAAAGAGAAACATGGAGATTAACCCCCAACCAAGGGATTTCCAGCTTTACTCTTATTTTTCTCTTGCTTCAGTGTACCATAAATAATATAAATTATACCTGGTACTTCTGAACCATATCCTGATA
>BQKN01065087.1:38162-107069 GCA_022839385.1 Asparagus kiusianus
CTATTTAGGAATGTGATTAGGGTGCTAATCAAAAAAACGGGTCGGTTTTGATAAATAAAACAAAACAGGGTCGATTTTGAAAAATAAAAAAATTAAAAGGGACTATTTTGAAAAATTGTTCTATATATATATATATAAAACTTTTTTTGGTACCATACATTTTAATGATTTCACAAGAGGAAGAATACTTACCCTGTTTTAAGTAGTTAGACATATATAAACTTATCAGAATTTTGTACATGTGAATTTGATAATATTTCAATGAGAATGTAATCTTTGGTGTATAAATGAAGGTAAATAGATATCTCAAACATGTTATGTGGATCAAGAGGTATATGATCAATGTGCAGCGCATTTGTTTAAAAGTGTGTAAGTTTTATAAAATATGTATTATGTAATCAAGGACACATTTAAGTAAGTGCATGACACATATCTGAGGAGTTTTCAAGGAAGTGTTGTTGGCCGACGTGGGTGCAACTTTATAATAGAAGTACCTGTACCACATAGTACATCATAAATAACCAATTTAAAAAATGACGGGGAAAACTTGCAAATAGTTAATAATTGAATGAAACGTATGTCAAAATCGGTCAATGCTGAAGACTGTTGGCTGTATGATGAGAGTAGGAGAGAAAGTAAGGCTTGTATTGGGCTGTTAAAGAGTTATAAATTGAAGAGACCTGTCAAGGTGAGCTATAAGTATGATCTAGTGGTGGAGGATTTGGGAGGGCGAAACTAATGTGATTCCATTGATGGTGGTAGTGATAGAGAATCCAATATTTGTATAGATTAGGGGTAATCAGAGATTAAAGCTAGGCTATGAAACTGAGTTTCTCAAAGCTCACTCTTTTTTTTGGCATGTACGTCATTGTATCTTAACGCTTTTAACAAAATGATGGCTTTAGTTTCTTCTTGTCGTCATCCTCTGGTATTAAGATTCTGAATAGATAACTGAAAAGGGGTGCATAAGTTGTTTCTTTTCCACGGAGAGGTGTATCTTGAAAGCCTTGGTGCAGATTGCATAAATGTTTAAGGGGGGGAATATCTAGCAGCTAGCATTGTTTCATAATAGTGCTGGTGGGAGGAAAACGTAGCCTACTTCAAAAACTTAGTGTAAAGGACTATTGCTTAACTTGTTTTTTTTCCAGGATATGACACAAACACAATGGAGGTTTACGTACAGTAAATAATAATCTTCAAGATTTGTCAATCACTAAACCTTCTTTTATTTGTGAGTTTATTCTGTATTCTACTTAATTTTTATGTGAATGTCTTAAGTGGTTCTCTTCCCATTTATTCTAGGCTATTTATGTTGAATGTTGTTCTTGGTTTTACTCTTATTAAGTTAATCTCTTAAGGCTTTGAGGTGCTTATGTCCAAGGCTGTTGATGTTGGATTTTATTTGATCACACTCTTATGTCCCATTTTGTTGTTCAAGTTTCTCAGGTCCTCTTCAGGAACGTCATTTACATAATTATGTATTAGAAAAGAAACCATTTGAACAAAAAGTGCCAATTATAGTTCAAACACAAAGAGAGTGCAGTGAAACAGTTCTTCCCCATCCAGATCAGAATATAATTCATGTGAGTTTACTTATATATCCTCTTGGACATTTGGTTCACTTCATTCTGTTATTCAATGTACACGTGGATTTTACAGGATCCAACAATTTCTAGTTCAAGGAAACCGAAACTAAAGAAGAAAGAAAATGATGTTATACCAACAGGACCAGATGCCCCTGACCAGCAAGGTGGGGCGCAAATCATTTTTTCTATTATTCTTTCCTTCATTTTGATTTATTTTGAATATATGTGGTTTTTTGTTCTCAGTCAGTATTGCAAACTTCTGTGATGCTGTGGAAGACTTTTGTGGGAGAGCAGAAATGCCTGATAATCTGGAAGGAGAAGAAGATGAATCATCACTGCCTTTGAATGATATTAAATTGCTTATAAATGAAATAATGTCTGCCCGCACAAAGAAGATTTTACAGTTAATTCCTGTTGATACGCTTGTGCGGCTTATAAATGTTCTAGATCATCAGATTCAGTGTGGACAAGGTTTGTCCATTAATGAGAATGAAGATGTAAGTTCATTTAATATTTTCTTCATGTTGCAAAATACCTTTACTTTCGCATCAAGTGTTCCTTTCTACTTATATGAAGCCTATTTCCAGTACATATTCAGATTTACCATCACATGCTGTGGAAATTAAGACCTATGACATAGAGCTGGTACTTTACTGTCTCTAATTAGTGGATCAAAGTTATCTCATATTTTTGGTTGCAACTGTTCAAGGTCTACATGTCTTGAGAAGCATTACATAAAGTTTTAGTTGGTCTTGATGCTTTTGAAAAACTTTTATAAAGTTCTTTCAATGTAGACGTAATTTTGTCAATCTTACAGCATAGGCATGAAACGAAACAACAATTTGATCCCTTTTTCTGAGGAAAGGTTTCTTTCAGGCTTATCTTTGATATCAGATAGAAGGTGATTTGTTTGTGATTTTAGTTAGTTGGCATATAGTTTCTCGTTGAGCTAGAAGTTACTGATGTACTCCTTTTTTTTTTTGTCTTGTACACTATTTAGCCTTTGCTCAATCAGAACATTGTGTGCATTTTATTGTTTGTTTTTATGCTATCCGTAACCCAACCCAACCCTATCCTTAGCTCCAATCGTATCCCTGATCCCAACCCAACCCCAACCCTAAAACTTGTAGAGGCATATGTACAGATGCAGAGAGGAAGGATGGAATGAGAATAATCAATAAGGTGGGTCAGCCATGGTGGTCTGTTCCCATGCCCTAAATTATGTGGATGAATACGTTTCATCTGCTCATCAACTGTTTTTAAAATGAATATCTTTTCAAAAAGTATAACCAATTGATCAATGTGTAAAAAATTCCCAAATTACACATCTTTTTACTTATTTGGAATCATTTTAGTATATTGAGGGTGGAGAAATAGTAATGGATATTGCGGACTGTCCCCACTGTTCACCATGATCTTGCTGCTCGAACAGTATGTTGAAAACCTCTTCTTGGTAGGAACTTTCTCAAATACAAGAAATCTGACCCACTGTATCACGGTATAACTATTGTAGATCACGTTAGTTTTTATGCTTAATTATGTAATCATGTTAACAGTGTCCATCATACATTTTGATGGTTTATCAATGTGTTCAGGAACTTTTTATGGATAGGAATACTTTTACCATGCTAGGATACCTGTCGTTCTCTCCCACTGGCTTTTGTTTATTTTGAAAGCTTTATTTGTCCCTAGTAGCAATCAAGTTTTTCCTGCCCTTCTGACTTTGTGTTGGAGTCTACGACTCATACCATACATATTGCCAGCTCTAGGCTTGATCTACATGTCATATAATGTATATGGATACAAAATTGTGTTGTAAGGATCTTCATCAATTATTTGAAGTGTGCAAAATGAACCTCTTTTATAATGTATATGGATATAAAATTGTGTTGTAAGGAACTTCATCAATTATTTGAAGTGTGCAAAATGAACCTCTTTTATCTATTATAAAACTAGAGATGATATTTAATGCATGGCTTAGAGGCAATTGATTGCACTTCTCATGTCAGACACATATGGCATGTAGACCAACACACTTCTGCCGTTTGGGTGGTTGGCAATAGTTAGGTAGGTGCAAGTAAACATTTATCTTTTTTCTTAGTGAATAATGACCTTTCTGTATGTACTGCCTGCTTTTTCTCCATCAATCTGGCTGTATATGTGGACATACATGCACACATACAGATCATGGAGGGATCTGCCTTAATACCAAACTTAATCCTTTGCTAAATGGCCTCTTAATATGTTTGTATATGATACTTTTGATGTATGAATGATTTTCTATCCGCTTTGACTCCAACTCAGTTGGAAATATCCTTTCTGGAATACATGTTTCTCGATTTGTTAAACTTTGTGCGTGTTGCAGCTCGATTTAGATGCTGCGCCAATTGTTTTATGTGCACTGGAGTCAGCTCATGCAGCCCTAGCAGTTATGACACACCAAGATATGCCAAAGCAGATTTATAAAGAAGAAGTATGTATTTGCATGGCAACTTATTTACACGTTTAGATTTTTTTTCTTCATATTCCTAATATCTTTAATTCTTTTTATGCGTTTCTTATCACTTGCTAACTTTAGTTCACGATTTTCTATATCAGACTATTGAACGACTTCTTGATTTTGCAAGACATCAGATTATGGAATGCATGGCTGCATTTAATCCACTATCCAGAACTCATAAACCGAGTGAAAATGGTAACTTTGATGGTAAGATTCCCATGACACAAAAGTTTGTTGTCTAGACTATTTACTATCTGTTATGATTGATTAGCTTTAAGGATAGGGGAGGAGTCTCTGTTTGGTTTCAGAATAGACACGCTGTTTTGTTATTTGTGGTTGTTACTTGAATCATGAGAGACCTCCCACCAAGAAGGTGCTGTGTTACTGTTGTACTCATGTTTTTATTATGATGTCAATTTCCAAAATTTTGTGTCTTTGGCATGAAAATCGCATGCGAAATGGCAGCACATAATACTTATTCCCTCTTTAATGCCCCTGCAAATCATGTATAGAGTTCTCTTCCTATATGATATGAGGACTCACTGGGCATTACGATTATTTTTTCAAGACCATGTATTTTGCACTATTTTCATATTTCCTAGATAAAATTGTGTACACATTATAGGTTTGTAAGTAAGTTGGATTTGTTTTTGTCTAGGTGAAGAAGAAGAAGATGATGATGCTGACATCATTAACAGTTCCATGGCCAGAAAAAGGCGCAATATGCGGAGTGTTAACACAAAGAAGCCTGCTTGGAACAAGTGTGTTAACTTTCACATTTTTGCATGATAATAATCTATATGCTTTTGTTGCTACGGTTGTAATAACTCACAATTTTTAAAGGCATCTTTTGATATTGTGCATTTCTTTGTCACCTCAGGGTTTCTTCGGCTGTTCATTCTGTGGTTCAGAAACTCTGCTCTGTTCTAGGGTTTCTGAAGGATCTTCTCTCAGTGGAACGCTTAACAGATAGTTGTATCCTACAATTAGTGAAAACAAGCTTTTCAACTTTCTTGGTGGATAATATACAGCTTTTACATCTTAAGTCAATCAATTTGATCTGTGGGGTAATATTGCTCAACTCAAGCAGCATGTTTAATACTTCATTTATGCAATAGGGACACAATGGAAGTTGAATGACTTTTATGGCCAATTATTTTGCACTTACATGTTACAGGTATTTGCTTCATACCCACAACATAGGAGTTTTCTGATTGATGAAACAGTTCAGCTTCTGCGGAAGTTGCAATTTTCAAAGCGTGCCATTAGAGCTTATCATCTGCCAGATGAGGAACATAAGCAGATTCAGATGGTCACAGCCTTGTTAATTCAACTGGTTCAGTTCAGTGTCAGTGTTCCTGAAGTCATGAAGTCGTCATTAACCTGGAATTCCATTTTAGATGCAGCGATCGATGCAAGTTATCTGACAAAGTCTAATGAAGCTGCTAAAGATGCTTGTTGTCTTTTCTGGACCAGCGTTCTTCAGCGATTTACTAATGCTAAATCCCTTGACGTTTCAGAATGTAAAATAATTCTAGAAAACCTTATGATGGATCTTCTGACAACGTTGAATTTACCAGAATATCCTGCTTCTGCTCTTATTCTTGAGGTGATGATCTTTGCCCTTAGTGTATGCAATGATTGACCTTTATTTTTGTTAATGGTTGGACATATGCAGGTCCTTTCTGTGTTACTGCTCCAAAATGCAGGGTTAAAGTCAAAAGACACGGCAGCTCGCTGCATGGCTATTGACCTGCTGGGAACAATTGCTGCTAGATTGAAACGTGATGCTGTAGTTTGCAGTAAGGACAAGTTTTGGATTCTGCAGGAATTAGGTGATGGAAAGAGTGACAGCCTGAATGATGCTAAAGATGCTTGTTCTGTTTGTCTTAAGGGAAGGGGTGTGAACATTGTCTGCAATATTTGTCATAGATGCTTCCATGCAGATTGTATGGGAGTAGCTGGACACGAAAGTTTGCTTCGTGATTGGTTGTGTCATCTCTGTTCTTGCGAAAAACAGCTGAAAGTTTTACAATCATATTGCAAGTTGCAGAGCAAACATAATGATAAAAAAGTTGCCCATTCAAGTGACAGTTCTGACACAAGTCAATTAGCTAACCGACTGGAAATCGTTCAACAGATACTTCTCACTTACCTTAATGAAACTGGCCCACAGGATGATTCAAATCTGTTTACTTGCTGGTTAGTTATCTAAACAAATATCATTTTGAATTTTCAGTGTTCAGAGATTTAGTAAGGCTAAATATATGCAGGTTTTATCTCTGTCTGTGGTTCAAGGATGATGCTCAATCAAATGAGAAGGTTATATACTACCTTGCTAGACTAAAAGCAAAAGCAATTTTGCGTGACTCTGGAAATAATTTGTTATTGTCAAGAAGTTGGGCAAAAAAGATATGCTTAGCTCTGAGCCAACATAGTTCATTTTTCAGGGGTTTTGATACAATTCTCTCTCTTCTTCTGGTAAATGGCTAACTGGCTTCTCTTATTTCTTTATCTCGTCTATAGTTATGCTTGAATTTATGAAAGTAACAATTTCAGGCGAGTATGAAAGAAAACTCTCCTATATTGCGAGCGAAGGCCTTGCGTGCGGTGAGGAAACCTTTGATGCTTCAGTGTATATAAGATGCATATGTTTTTTCTAAACCTTTTACCAATTAATGGTTCCATCTTCCCCCTGTCAACTTGATCAGATCAGTTTAATAGTTGAAGCTGATCCAGAAGTCTTGTGTGATGTTCGAGTCCAATCTGCTGTTGAAGGACGGTTTTGTGACTCTGCAATTTCTGTTCGTGAAGCTTCTCTTGAACTTGTTGGCAGGCATATTGCCT
Organism: Asparagus kiusianus; assembly: GCA_022839385.1. Taxonomy (NCBI): domain Eukaryota; kingdom Viridiplantae; phylum Streptophyta; class Magnoliopsida; order Asparagales; family Asparagaceae; genus Asparagus; species Asparagus kiusianus. The sequence goes on from BQKN01065087.1 coordinate 45,096, forward strand.
CCTATCCTGATGTTGGATTGAAGGTGGGTCAAATTATGACTGTTTTCTTGTTGTCGTGGCTAAATATTTTCTATATTCTCATTTGTTATTGTCGTGCTTGGCAGTATTTTGAAAAGGTTGCTGAACGAATAAAGGACACTGGAGTTAGTGTTCGCAAACGCGCAATCAAAATCATCCGGGATCTATGCACTTCAAATTCAAGCTTTTCACAAGTGACGACTGCTTTCATTGAGATCATTTCTCGCGTGACTGATGAAGAATCAAGCATACAAGTGAGTAGATATTATGTTAATTTATTTAAGATTAATTTTTGTTTTGAAGATGTTTATATTAGATATCATGATGAAATAACTAGAATTACTTTTTTGCTAAAGGCTTATGTGTGCTGTCCTAACATGTGAAAGGAGATGTTTCATGCACTTGCTCATTGTGGTCCAATACTTCACTTCCATGATTTGGATAACTTCAATATGTGTTGTCAAATGATTGCACTTTGACATAAGTAGATGGCTAGAGGCTCTTCTTCTTTATAGGATATCAATATGTTTTTGCACCCTGTTTAACTTATTGCCATAATTGATACATTATAGTAACAAAGACACATTGTTGGTTCGTTTGTTTTGTTTCTGTCATATAACAACTTAACAAAAGCTTGATCATATGGTTGTGGACTAACAGTATTTGTCCAAGCGTTAGCATTTGTTGGCAGGCTAACATGTGAAGGAAAAGATTAGTGTTTGGATCTATTAAAGTAGTTAGTATATCATGAGAGTTTGACAAATCTGAGTTAGTCGCACATTGAGAATGTATGTAATGTGATCTATTTATCTTACTATAAATAAAGGTCGATTATCCCTCTCCGAGGGAAGTTACTTTCTCATCATAATATGGTATCAGTGTCAAATTGATAACCCTAGAAAAATCCCTCTTTCCATGAACCTCGAGTGGCTGTAACCAAGCATCATTTTCACCCTCCCCTTGGCGGCCTTGATATTATGGATCACTCCATCCTATCTTCATATTTTGTCATCCTCACAATCTCCTCTTTTCCTTCACTTTGCTAATATTTCCATGAAATTTCTAAAATAAACCAAAACTCCTTTTATTTTCTCCAGGTTCCTCTATTTTTAACTTAGCTGGCTTGATCTTAGGGTTTCTACCCTAAAACTGGAGGAAATTCCTTAGCGGGAAGATCTTTATTTGTTGTGCTCTGTGGGTCTCATTGTCGGGGCATAACCATATGAGGGCCAAAGGGTAGGGAGGGGTAATAGGTCTATATATAAAATTCTAGAACCTAGCCTAAAAAGATTTAAATATGTAAGATCTTAGCAGTAGCCTAAAAATGTAGATATGTAAAAATTGAGGACCTAGCCTAAAAAGAAATGAAAAAACAAAACCAACCAAAGCTGGCATGGGAAAGGAACATTTCCCCGAATCCCCAACCTTAGCTCCTCAAACACTTTCTTGTTCTCTCTATTGGATGCATTGCAAAATTTTGACTGGGGCAAAATGCAAAAAACGAATTATGTATAGGAGTATAGTGCTTCTGATCCATAAATCTGTCACGAGTAGTGCTTCACCCATATTTCTCATCCATAATTCTCTCATTAGAACTGTTATAAATAGCGGTAAATAGCCCCGCAATAGCGGCGCTAATAGCGTTAGCGGTCCCTTCCCGCGACGCTATCACCCGCTACGCTATCGCGCAATAGCGGTGACATATTACAGAATATGTTTGTTTGCAATAGCGGTCAATAGTGTGTCATAACGGTAAATAGTGAGCGATTGCATTCGAAATTTGCTTTTTGACTGCTATTTAAAAGCGGTTTGAGGCTTATTTTTTAAAACTAAACTCAACCATTGACCATTGCATTCCACTGTCTCTTGTGATTTTCAGCATACTCCCGCCACTTTTCTTAGCCTCTGGCACCTATCTTGATACTTCCTCTCACCTCCTTCATTGTGAGCTCCTCTTAGGGTAGTCCTGTCACCGTTAAGCTCTTCTTCTCGAAGACGACGACTTTTTGACTCCTCCAGTCATCTTCGGTATTACGTGATTGTTACATGTCTATTTCATGTTTAGGATCTCTTTAAATCATCCAATATGTACTTCTAGATTTCTTAGATTTTTCTTTAATTTTTTTTAGTATTTATACATATCTAAATTAGACCGCTATTTGACTTTGCGCTTTTTATCTCTATTTTGCCGCAATAGCCCGAAATAGCCTTAGCGATACCTCACCGCTACGCGACGCTATCCGCTATTGATAACCTTGCTCATTAGTAGCTTCCTTTGACTGATTTTGTGCTCCTTTAATTGCGGATCAATCTTTTTCTTATTATATAATTAGCCTCTACCTTAATTCTTTCCCTTATTTCCCTAGTACACTATTACATTTAATTGCATATTTTATGCTGTTTTATTGTCATGATCTATAATTTACTGGAAATTTTTACTCCGCCAACGGGGGAAGTTCTTTCTATATATTCTTATTTTTGCAAGCCTGCAATGTACATAGACAAAGATTCAGTGTTGTCTGCAACTGGTGGTGCCTTGATGTCCAACTCCTCGATTGCCTATATTGACTCATACATGCCTTCTTCCAGTGGTCTGACATCGTCCTGAGTGAATACAATGCGGTTACCAACTTAGCACCTCCCATTTCTCTCCACTGTTAATCACTCATCGGTCCGAATATCATTGACCCCGCAGTCATCTTTTGGCATCAGGCCAAAAAATAAACAGCAATGGATAAATCAAAATAGAAAGCAAAAAAGAAGAGGAAAAGAAGTAAAAGAAGGAAAGAAAGATAAAAAAACATAAAAATGATTTTGTGAAGGTCCTGCATATAATTTGACCAGTTCTTTTTATTTTTCCATCTCCATGATTAATATCCTGTGTTCTATCTCCATGTTAGCAACCCTATTCTCTCTCTTTTTCCGAGATGCTACTGTCTGTCTTCATGCCTGAGATCCTACTGTCTGTTTTCATGTTATTGTTTGTCTTCCTGTTAGAGGGCGTATTGTTTGTTTCCATATAAATACACTACTACATGTTAGGAATCCTACTACTCTTCATGTGTTAGACTTATCTCTCCGCTTATCTGAGACTAAATGCATCTGTTATCTTCCGGATCTAGATTACTGTTATAAGCCTGAACAAGTACTATCTGCATGGAAGATGTTTGTGATATTATTACTTATAAAGGTGATGAAGATGGGGAACTAGTATTGACCTGAGAGACATGTTCAGGCTTAAGCAGAGGTGACAAATGCAGAGGTGACAAATTCAAGCTAAACTTTATAGAAGTGTCTACATGTACAGATTCTTAACATGTTGTTTATGTTAGAAACTTAGAATATTGAACAATTAAATTAACTAATTACATGCAGTATGGAAACTGACATTGTTCTGACAAAAGAGAAAAGACATACGTTTTTTACAATTTATTATGGTTAAAAAAATACCATGATGTTTGGGCAGGTTGCCAGTCTGGCCAACCATTATGCTGATCGTGCCAAAATTGTGATGTCTGGTAATTCACAGATGGAATGAGATTAATGTAGGAAACACGTAACTGTATGAAAGAACCTAGTTATAATATCCTAAATATCATGATCACTTTAAGCGAGTCATTTTTGTGGTAGACAGGACTTACTCTATTGAAGCCATGCTGTTAGTACTTGAAAGGTTCTTGTCAGAGCTACATCTGTATATAGAGATCGACACTGGAGACCCATTTATCATTGAAATAAATAAAAAAGATTGTTTCTTTGCCCTAAGACTGGATGCTATTTTGCCAGAATTTAAACACCTCACAGACATATCCAGTCATCATAGGTTTGTTATTGAGTTATTGGGTTACACTTTTAGATTGCATGAAATATACTTTGATTAAACATTATGGATTTTCTTATTCATTATGTTGCAATTAGTTATCACAAGTAGTAGCTCCAATTTGCTTACTAGTTAGAAGACTGGAGGGACAATGAAATTGTTTTCACGCAGTAGTGAGAGTAAGACGAAACGTACAATATAAAACAGATGAAAAAGAACACAAGTTACCCATGACTGTTGCCTGATGGGAAACAAGGGAATCAAAATAGGAATCATCTTATGATTTGTTTAATTGTTTTGGTGGTTAATTGAGTTTTATCAAGTTGCATAATGGGTTGGTTTAGCAATTGCAAAAGGAAACACTATTGTTTTAGTATTAATCTGAAAGTGCATTGACCATATAGAAGCTATTATGTGGCTTATGCGAATAATGAAAGCGCATAACTCATATCCAATACAATTGTCACCTGGATATTTTTCTTGGCGTTTATGGTCACATAAACCTTGTTTCAATTGCTGATTTTGTAAAAAAGAACATAACTGTATATGTTCCGACATGGCCAGATTAACAAAGTTAAATGATCCGGTCCAATATTATTAAATCCTCATTTGGGTTTGTGCTAAATCCTGTTCCTAGACCAATTTAGGGTTGACTATTGTTTCTGTTACTGCCATTTTACTCATTATTTCAAGATTGACACAATGTAAATAAATTTTTACGGCTCAATAAAACCTCGTTCTGTCATTTATTTTTAGCATGCATCCGGACATGTCTAACTTGGCCCATTTGGTGTCTACCACTATTGTTATTACATGATTTATTCTTCAATTTTCATACAATTATCTGTATAAACAAACTGTTATAGGTATTTAGTACCTTAATTTGATGCATCTGTCTTATATATGTGGTCTTACGAACTCAGAGGGAGTACATGACTTAGAAGTACAATTATCATTTTTCCATAGGAATATCAATATATCATGCATCCTGTTGGTTCTTGCATCGTTTCACTGGATGCTTTTCAATATTGTGCTTGAACTTTTGCTCAAGTTTTCTATATGTATCACTGACTATTGGCAGGACCTAGTATGCAAAACATTTTATGAGTTCTGGTTTGAAGAACCTTCTGGGAGCCAGACACAGTTTATTGGTGATGGTAGTTCTGTGCCTATGGAGGTTGCAACAAAAACTGAACAGATTGTAGATATGTTGAGGAGGATGCCTAATCATCATCTTTTTGTCACTATAATAAAGAGGAATTTAACACTTGATTTTCTTCCTCAATCTGCTAAAGCTACTGGGATTAATGCTGTGTCTCTGGCATCAGTACGTAAACGATGTGAATTAATATGCAGACAGTTACTTGAAAGAATATTGCAGGTAAGAGTTTCTTCACAAAGTAATGTTATTCCTTGTGTACATTTACACAAGTTATTATATTTATCATCTTGTTATGTCAGGTAGAGGAGAGAAATAGTGATGAAGAGGAGGTTCGGGCACTCCCATATGTGCTTGCATTACATGCATTTTGTCTTGTGGATCCAATGCTCTGTGTACCAGCAACTGATCCATCCAAATTTGTGGTGACTCTTCAGCCATACCTTAAGCACCAGGTAATTGTTCTTTCAATGGTTTAAATTCCTGAGATCTTGGGTTAGTCACATTAATGGATAACCATGTTTTAGAGCTATCATTTGGTTAATATTTTTTTTTCAAGAGCTTCGAATTGTTTATTCTCTATCCAATACGTTTATTTCTTTTGTTGCATTAAAGATACTTTTCCAACTCATCTTATGCAGATGATCTTTCTGCTTTTCCCTTCCTCTCTCTCTCACTTAAAGCATATCCTAGCTTGTCTTTTCAAGTTGGTTTACCTTACTGTGCCTTCATATTACCCTTTCTTTTGAGATCTTTATGTGGTGATTGAGATTTAATGTCTAATTTTATTAGATTCCTCGCTTGATTCATTTCTACATTTTTTATGCAAAGGCATACTTCAAAACGAACAGCATGAAAGAGAATCTGACTTCCATTTTGAGTTTATTGGCAAGAAAATATTGTATTTTCAGAGGTATCCCTGTGCAATTTATTTTAATTGTATCCATTTCATGAAGCAATTTGCGGTTAACTGGACTCCATTTTTATAATTTTATATATACACAGTTTTGCAAGTATAATGTAGTTATCTTTGGAAATTGATTATTTGTATGACAACTAATCTTTTCCTTGGATTTGGACAGCATATTGTTTGTTAATGGTTAAAATAAAATTGTGAGTAATGTGATTGACTAGTTTCCGCTGTCCCCACGTCCTGTATGAATGAGAATGTTTAATAGTTGTTTTCTATGTTAATGCTGCTTGAGTGTTAGTTGACTTTTGATTTCATGTATAGGTGAATAACAAGTCAATTGCACAATTGCTTGAAAGTATAATATTTGTAATTGATGCTGTTCTTCCATTACTTCGGAAGCCGCCACCAAGTGTTATTGAGGAACTTCAACAGGACTTGAAAAACATGATCATGCGGCATTCTTTCTTGACTGTTGTTCATGCTTGCATCAGGTAGCTTGATCCTTATATTCAATTAATCTTGTAAGCTACCTTGGTGTGTTTTTTCTTTGAACATTTTCACTACATCCCACTATTGAGGCAGCATACTCAAGCTTGGGGGGTATTAGATTTATATACCATTCTAATGTCTAATTCTTGCTTGAAAATATTTGTCTTCATCTAGTAATTGAAACATAAATGTCGAGTTTTAAGCATGTGTATGAGGAAAGATTTTAATGGGTGAAATAACTTTTCTTTAATTCTTTTTTGGATTGTTCCTTTTAACTAGCATCAAGGCAATAGCACATTTTTGGAGCCCTAGATGTTAGCACTCAAGATACAAGCAAGATCTTTAAGGAATGTACGAAGTGTCTAAACATTTCAGTAGGGTATAAAAGATTATGGTTTTTTTAAATAAATATCTCTTTACTGAAAGAGAGGGCAATAAAAGTATCTTTTGAAGAGAGAATATAAATTTTGTTTACAGGTTTGTTGTAGAAAAGAGGGGTAAGCAAGAAACCTGGATGATAGTTGTCGCTAGGCGGCAAGATACCAGACATCATGCACTATGGGTTTAAAATTTTTGACTTGTGGTTGCAAATGGTTTTGTTCTAATGCCCTAGCATAAAAGAAATTTCTCATTTTTGGGTGACTTTCCTAGCCGGAAAACACCTATCTAGGAAGAAAATTACTACAAACTTCCAAAGAACTGCCTGAGTTAATACCATGAATTTTATTGTATGTTACAAAATTACCATCCCATGAAGTCACTAAACTAGCATGAAGTTCACATTAGTGTCTATAACTACTGGTCTTTAGGTATTACCATAAAGTAGCAGATAGTTTTTGGTATTTTGCTCCAAATTTGAAAGTTTTAATGTATTTCTCAGTTTATGGTAGTTGTGTATTGCCTCTTATAGTTTATAGTTCATGGTAGCTTAGTGAAATTTACCCTAAAGAAACCTTAGTTAAATATTATCTTGATTGAATCTTGTGCATCAGTTATTCTCAACATTTAAAGATCTTTCTTGATCTTGGACCGAGTTCTAATTATGAATCATTTCATAGGTGTAGAAGTTTTCAATTCTTGACAATCAGTCGTTGAAGCAAATAGTAGCTAGCTTTCTCTCATATTATTATTAGAAGCAAACTAGGGGTATAAAACTGATGACCTTCCTAGTAGAAAGGATGTCATCAAGATCCCAATGTCTAAACATGCAACAACTGGAAGTAGTATTGCCTACTGAGAACAAGGACATTGAGTTTCCGAAGGGAGTGTTGAAGGAAAGTGTTTCTGTTATAAGAAAAAAGGCTTATGCACTTATTAACCACTGCAGAAGTTCTCAAGGAGGAGAAGAACCAGTAAGCTTGATCCAAAATACCAAACTGAAGTCATAAAAATCCTATATACCAAACTGAAGTCATTAGTATGTAATGGTTCTTTTTGTCAAAATGGCATGAGGATGATGCAAGGTATCAACATAAAAAATTCTAAAAAGTACACACAGAATGAAGTATTTTTCCGATATGTATATGTGATGTGTGTTTGACACATGTTCACTTTTCATATATTACTAGGAAGATAGTTGGAAATAAGAATATGTGTGAAGACAAAGAACATGAGGAGAAGAGCATGATAGAGAGGGGGCAAGAGCATAATAGAGAGGGGGCAAAATGGTAGGAGGAAGGTAGAAGTTAGAGACAAGGAGAAGATGAGGGAGAGAGGAGTTTCCATGGTTAGGCACTCTCTTGTTTAAGAGGAGATTCATCCATCAATGAATAATGAATCATCAGGAAAGGGTATAGGACTATATTCTATTTTTGGGTTTTGGTACATACTACATACTACATATAACCAACCCTCTGGTGTATTGGAGCAATTGGTGTCATGCATATTTGCTCTTTTCAGAAATACTCTTTCTTTTCTTGTTAATCGTTTCTTTTTAAGAAAAAAAATCTTTGCCTACTATTTCTACATAGTGGTATGCTCAAGTATCCACTACAATGTTTCTCTCAGTACAGAGAAAGCTTTACTGTCATTATTTATTTAGAATTCCTTCAACATTATTAATTTTTATTTTTATTTTTTAGAAGTTTGTCTCTCTACTTTCTTTAGTTTTATAACAATGATATTCTTGTTTGTCTATGCAAAATATGTATAATTTTTAGTAGTAATATTATACTAGATATACATAAAAGATATAATCTATCCATATTTAAGCTTATTTATTATAAAATTGCTATCGACAATGTTTCAAATTTATCCTAAACTTAGTATTGGCATTGACAATGTTCTAAATGTATCTTAAACTTACATGGGAGATACATGGAGAAAAAGATGGTGTCTAATATTAGTTTGGATTGTACTAGCTATGTGTGAGCTTGTTTTATCTTTTAATATTTTCAATCTAAGAAGCAAAAGTTGTAGTTAGATATATAGTTTTAACATAACTTATGATGTAGCATTTCATTGCTTATAGAATTATCCACAAAAAAAGAGACCCTAAGGGCAAATTAAACCAGTGTTGCATCTTTGTGGTATGCTTTGGTTTGTGGTATGGGTATGTCATGCACTATTTTTGGTGATATGAAGTACGAACAATATAGTCTTAATTGGATAGATGATGTGGAATGAAATTTGATTGAAACTTGATCAATGGAGAAGCTTCAAAAGTCATAATTTTGATGGGTTTTGAAGTTTAAAACTAAGCTAGGAGATGAACAATGCTTGAAACATGAGGGGTGAAAAGTAATAACTCAAAGTAGAGGTTAGTGGAAGATAGTGGAAGGTGTTGCCATCAAATATTTCATAAAGGCAGTAGCTAAATCATAGACAGAAATTAGGAGTTTGGTTGATTTATGTTGCTGAAGTTAGCAATGATGTCAGTGAAATTTAGAGTTTGTTTAACTGTGAGATTATGGTGGCAGGTAATTCAGTGGGGCTTTAGGCAAAACTTGGGTTTATTTTTATTTATTTTTTATTTGTGAAATGAAATAAATTGAGAACCAATAAAAGAAAAGAAAGATAGATGATAGAACAAATAGAAAATAGAATAAAGATAAAATAATGATAAATATAATTTGAATTAACTCGGATTTGCTTGTAGCATCTAACCTCTAAAAACAATAAAAAAAAGGTCGGTTTGACATGTGCATGCCTAATAAAAAACACAATGGCTTCACACCTGCTATGTGTCACTCCACAAACTTTTCAACTCTAAAAAAAATCATAAACTCTCTGAACACAAATAAATTTTGCAACCTATGTTACCTGGGCAATTTAATCATAAAGTCGTACCCATACCTAACACGTACCTGACACTTATCCGCACTCAAACTTCATGGACACTCCTTGGATGTATGCATACATTTGCCCAGACTTGTCATATACTTCTTGGACTTATATCCTACCCATGTCCATTTTCGAAAACACGTTAGACATGGGTCCGGTTGTTTCAGAATATACTCAAGTTAAAAACTATGATTTAAAAGGGTGGTTTGAGCATCTAGTTAAAAAACGAGCAGTTTCCAATTTATAATAATCAACATGATAAAAGATAAAAGAAACTTAAAAATATGATAGGAAATTAATTTCAAATAGCACATGAATTGAAAAATAATAATGATCTCATGTAAATTATTAATTTTGATATATATATATGTGTGTGTGTGTGTGTGTGTGTGTGTTTGCGCGTGCGCGCGCGCGCCTGTGTCCTCGTACCTTACATTTCACAAATTTGCAGTGTCTCGTACCCATACCCGCACCCGTATTAATACCTGTACCCGTTTCCATGCAACTTAGGCTGCAACCTTATATTTAGCATTTAAAATCCTTTCTCTACTAAGATTTAAAATACAAATGAACTTTTAATCCTACTACAATTTGAATTCCAACTAATCCTATCTTGCTAGAATTTAAATACAAATAAAAATGTACTTTAAATTTTAAATCTAATCGATAATATCCTAACAAACTTATCTATCCTAATTAGTCTTTCCATCAAATGAGGAGTTTTCAACCAAATCTTGATGGTCTTCATATTTTTCTACATTAATTCTCCACTTTTTGGAGAAAACTTGACCTCGGCTTTTAAAGAAGGATAAGATGTTAAACTATGGAACTTGTGTTGATATTGTTTGTGCAATCTCCAATGTCTTCAACAGTATTTGCATAACTGTTTTGTAGTCTCCACTTGATAAACAAAATAAACTAAGAACCAATAAAAGAAAAGAAAGATAGATAAAAAAATCAAAGATAAAATAGAACAAAGATAAGAACGATAAAGATAAATTGGGTTAGAAATTTAGACTAGATGCGTTGACCACATCTAACCTCTAAAAATAATAAAAACACAGATCTGACACATGGATGCGTAATAAAAAACACAATGGCTTCACACCCAAGATGTATCACTCCACAAACTTTTCAACTCTAATTTTATTCATCATAAACTCTCTGAATGAAAATAAATTCTACAACACTTTATGTAGGGTTTAAAATCCTATCTCTAATAAAATTCAAAATACAAATAAAGATCTAATCCTTCTATAATTTGAATCAACTAATCCTATCTTGCTAGAATTAAAATGCAAATAGAACTCTACTTTAAAATTTAAACCTAATAGATAATTCATACCAAACTTATCTATCCTAACTAGTCTTTCCATTGGATGAGGAGTCTTCAACCAAATCTTGATTTGGTGTTCATGTTGTCCTACATCAATAGGTATATATGTCATAATAAACTTGGAAGCTTGGTAGGATCTTGTTCATCTTTATGGATGTATTATTTGTGTGCATCAATATAGAAAGAGACATAAATATATATGTCAAGACATGTATGAATTATGATAATAGAAATGTCATCTTTTCAAGAAACCAAGCAAATTACTTTAAGCAAAACAAATGCTTATAATTATATTTGTTAGATAATCCAAGTTCAAAGTCCGTAACTTTAGAACCTAGTGAGTCTCACTGCATTAATTGTTTTTTAATTCTCTACTTTTTTTTCTTGAGTCGTTACCTTTTGTTATGCCCAGAAACTGTAGCGGATGATAGATACGGGTACGCGACAGCTGCTATCACGTGTCTGGTATCTATTTTCCCCTGTCATTTCGTGGCGTGACACCGTTGGTGATTCTTAAATGCATAATTAATCAGTAAGCATTGTTATCACATTTTGTTGGGATTGGGGGGTGAGGGTAGGGATTGTAGTGAATAGGTGTCACTGATTTATTAATGGCATGCCAAAATAAAGGAAATTTTGTTCATTAGTTGGATAAGCTATATGAAATAACATGTTCCATTTAGATTTAAATTTCCTATTATTTATGTGTAAATAAATATATCCTATTGCTGCCCTTTTATGAACTGAAACCTAGACTATTTTACTTTAGGTCCTCTTTAAGTTGTGCCCACTAAGATTTGAACTTGGGTTGCTCTAATACCATCTTAAAATCCCTCCCCGATGCCAAAACTATTAAGTGGTGGTGGGGATTGAGGGATATAATTTATACTCATAAAAATTACAAAATACGAAAGAAAAAGAATATGGTACAAATTGTCTTGTTGTCATTTGGCAAATTGAGCTGGTCATTGAATTGTGATTCTGCCCTGTGCTTACCCCCATTATTAATTAATATTAATACATAAGAGAATTTACAATGCCCCAAAATCGGAATGTACGGAAGATGACATTATATTGTGCTTTCAGGTGCCTTTGTTCGCTTAGCAAGATTGCTGGTAAAGGAGCAGGCTTACTTGAGAATCTGATAATTTTTTTCTTCAAAAAATTGGATGCTCCTGGTTATGATAATAGACAGGTGAATCTTTTTTGTATTTATAATAGTGGAATGTTGGGTTACTCTCTGGAATCAAATATTGTGAGCATGTAGACATCTTCTCTCTTATCTTCTGACCTTTCACTTGTTTTTTCATCTTTTGCTGTTATCCTGGAGCCTTTTGGGAATTTATTTGTGCTATTGGTGCATGTTTGTTCTTAAAACTTTGAAAGCTTTCATTAATCATGACATTTCTAATACAGTCCATCATTTGTGTAATATTTGAATAAACTACAGCCCAACTGAAACCAACAAACGGAGGAAATTTTATTATCAATCTGAACAAGTATGCATAGACTATTCATCTAGTTGATAATGTATTAGAAATGTCATGATTAATGAAGCATGAATACAGGATTGTTGATTAAACTGCAACCTAATTGAAGCCACAAAATGGAGGAATATTAGAAGCTTTTCAAAGTAGTTAATGATGTAAGAACTTCATAATGCAGTTTCAATGTAGTTTGATTGATGAGCTCAATTTTTTTCACTTGAATGTTATGTAGTTCATGGTTGATATTTAGTTCAAGGATACCAACAACTTCACTATTTATGCTACTATCCTTTCATATATTCTTGTAACCAACGTGTTGAACCACCAGCCATTTGCTTATGAAGTCACATATCTACAAGCAGTAGGAAATGATGACTAGATTTCGATATCTTCTGTATAACATGGTTTCTCTCTGCTAAATTGCTAATAGTCCTTTGTTTCATGCTAATGTACTACTTTAGTGGAAATGTGAAAATGACGGTCCAAGTAAAATTGTAAATGTCCATAGCATATCATGTCATTCTCCTCGTAGATGGACTCAACAATTAAGAGGTAGCATGTAACTTTTAAAACTACACATTGATATTCTTTTCAACTAGAAACACATTCTAATTTCAAATGTATAATGTGTTGAATAAATGCAAATAACGAGATCTTATCCCATCCCTTTTCTTGCTCAAGTTTCAATTTTTATGTTATATGTGCACAGGCAAGTAACCAGAACCATGACCCCATGCACATACATGTATAATGGCAAATCTTTGAAAATGAAACAACTTAACTTTCGGATTTCAATTTGTGACTGTGCCTGTGCCTGTGTTTGCAGTTTTGGAAATTTAAGAAGCATTAAATGCACCTATCATTTAATAAAAACATAAGTACTAATGTGTGTGCTGACACACATACATGCACACTCTTAGATTCATGATAAAATGTGATGCTGAGATGGCACGCTTATTGTATGATTAGGCAGGTAGTTAAGGAAGCAATTGAGTCATTCATCATCCTTAAGCTTATATACATAAAAAATCATGTGATTTTAAGCTTGAAAGTGAAACACATGCATCAAGCTAATTGAAAAGCTGACAATTTTGAAGATTTCTCAAAATCCATCCATTTTCAAACTTACGAAAAGCTACAAACCATTTAATCTTTTGCACATTTTTTTGGAGGTGTGTAGGTATCTGAATGGTGCTACTTTTTAGTTTGCATAGCCTATTGGTATCCAATCTCACCTTCTTATTTTATATATTTCTGATATTACTAGATGCAGGAATATATTTTCATATCTTATGAAAGTTTATGGAAGCTTATATAATTTGCCAGTAAGATTGCAATTTTTCATTTGGGTATACCTTTCTGACAGTGTGATAACCCTGCAAATTGCAGATATTAGTGCGTTCTCTTTTCTGTCTTGGGCTTCTCCTTAGGTATGGCAATGGCTTGATTGATGCATGTTACAATCAGCATCTCCATATTATGAAGTGCCTCCCGCTGCTCAAAAAGTACCTTCTTTTGGAGGACTTCGGCATAAAGGTTCGAGCTTTGCAGGTATGCTATTCCTTTTCTTTTCAAGTATTATATATTCATTTTCCTTTTTTCAATCCATGCTTTTTCAGATTGCAGCATTTGGCATCTTCTTTTGCTTATCTTGTACTATGCAGGCATTAGGTTATCTATTGATTGCCAGGCCCGAATTCATGTTGGACAAAGATATAGGCAAGATAATAGAGGCTTCACTATCCTCCAATTCTGACTCTCAACTTAAGGTGCGCTTTGTGTTCATTGTTTGGCTGGAGTACTGTCATCTTTATTCTTATTTTATTGTGCCTATAACTAGTCTTGTGAATCAGATGCAAGTGCTGCAAAACATATACGAATATCTACTTGATGCGGAAATCCAACTGGGGTCCGATGGTACGACTAAAAATGCAACTCAATATCCTGAATATGTTGGAAATAGTGTGCCTGTGGCTGCTGGTGCTGGTGACACTAATATTTGTGGGGGTATCATTCAGCTGTATTGGAATGGTATCTTGGACAGATGCTTGGATGTCAGTGACCAAGTTCGTCTCTCTGCTCTCAAGGTAAGAAGCTGAGTTTCTCTATTTATTTTTCATGACGCTTTAGCGTGTTATCTTTTTTCTCTTCTTTTTCTTCCCACCTTAAAGTTTTTGTTACATTTCTTTTGACTTCTTGTTTCTATTTTGTTGAAGATTGTTGAGATTGTTCTTCGTCAAGGATTGGTTCATCCAATAACATGTGTTCCATGCCTCATAGCATTAGAGATCGATCCTCTGGAGGTCAATTCAAAACTGGCCCATCACTTGCTCATGAATATGAATGAGAAGTATTGACAACCAGAACTTAGCATTCTTTATAATCCATAATTAATTGTGCATATCTTTATACTGAATAAGTGAAGTATTTTTGTAGGTATCCTGCCTTTTTTGAGAGCCGTTTAGGTGATGGCCTCCAACTGTCATTTAAATTTGTTCAATCCATTGTGCACAATAAGGTATCTGGAAATGTGAAAGGGAAGTATGATGGCAATAGCATCGCATATGTCAAACCAGGAATTTCTCGCATATACAGACTTATTCGAGGAAATCGCAATTCACGAAATAAATTCATGCACTCAATAGTTCGGAAGTTTGAGTCTGGGACCTCAATTTGCTCATCGGTTCCATTTCTTGTGTAAGTACCGGAAATTATTTATGCTATATATTACAAGTTATGGATACTTCAAAGTTCAAGCTTGCATTTTAAACTTTTTCCCCAGATATTGTACGGAAATCCTTTCTTCTCTCCCCTTTACATGTCCAGATGAGCCTCTTTACCTGATTTATGATATCAATCGAGTAATACAACTTAGGGCTGGGGGACTTGAAGCAAATATGAAAACATGGAGTTCTTTGTCACAGCAGCAGGGTCCCATGAGCATCTCGAACCCATCACAGAATGGGGAGAAAGAATGTGGAGTACATCACAACTCAGAGAGCAATTTGACAACAGTAGAGAATTTGGATGGCTCTTGTGGCATTTCAGAAGAAGTCCTACAAAAGTTTCAGGTAAAACTGTTTTCTTCAGTCAAATTGCAGTGTTTGCACTTGTCCACACTGGCAATGGTAGATTCTGATGAATTTGTGCACTGGGTTCTCAAGATTGTGACAATTAAAGGTTTTTGTGCTTCTATATGGGCGTTTCTACATCGATTTGTATCTCTTATTGACATCAATTTAGTTTTATGCTTTTACTTGGAGTTGTCTTTTTCTATTGGCTTTTTAAACTTCTTATTACTTTTTCTGGTTTAAATTTTCAATATTTATACTGTTTTCTAATTTAGATTTTACGGTCATAGTTAGATATTAGCATGCAACTGAATCTCAATTCTGCATTTCACGTACTCCTCACTCATAAAGACTACTTGCTCCGCATTCCAACTAGCCCTTTTCCTACTTAAATATCTAAACATCCATTTACCTAAAAGAGAATGATCGTTAATATGCATCTCATTTTACTTCTCTCCCAAAATTATTGTGCCCCTGTTGTATCCAAGAAACATGCTTGTATTTGGCTTCTCCTTTGCCATCACTGCCAGGGATAAAGTAATATGCATTTATTTTCATATCAATAAGAACTTTTACATTCATGTGCATGACACAGCAAAAGAAAAAACTAATATTTTATAGTTGAACACTCGAAGTAAGTTGGACCATGCAATGAGCTTTTGACATACTTGATCTTGTTCATCAATTTCTACTTGGATAGTGAAGCTATTTTTTTTTTAACTTCTCAGGTTGATTGTCACGATGCAATAGCCTTGGAACTTCTTTTGAAGCTGAAAAGGCACTTGAAAATTGTATATGGCTTAAATGATAGTCGGTGTCAGGTTTGTCTGAATCTATGATCTTCTATTCCAAGCTACTTTGAACAATTATTCCAAGCCCTTAAATTAAATTTCCATTTATATGAAAATCAGGCATTTTCATTAAAGGAACATCCAAAGCCTGGGGAGACAATATCTAGGCAAAACATTCCATTCAGCATCAGTGATACTCCAATCAGATTGCCTTCCTCCTATCAGGATATGGTTCAGAAGTACCAGGTATAATTTATATTATTTATAGTACACTGAAGCAAGAGAAAAATAAGAGTAAAGCTGGAAATCCCTTGGTTGGGGGGTTAATCTCCATGTTTCTCTTTCAAAACTGTTAGTGTTCGTGTAGTCTTATAAGAAGTTAAGTTCAACTATGCAAACTGACATGAAAGAGCGAAACCCAGTTTTTCTTCTCTTTGATCTACTCTTATTCATACGAATTCTCTTTGATCTACTCTTATTCATACGAAGCCACAAAGCCAAATGTCAAACTTCATAGGCTGTTTTTATTCGCTGGTCTCAAGTAAAAGTTAATGTGTAAGGTTATATACAAATACGAAACATCATAGATTAATTGTGTTTCCTGCTTTCTATTTTTGTAGAAGATAAAAATGGAAATATGTGTAAACTATGTGATTTAGTTACTTGCTAGTTGCTACAATTTTTTGGGCGAATTTTTTTATAATAAATTGTGACTGTTATTATTGTCTTATCAAGGGTGATTTGAATATCTTTACATCGATTCTTAGAATAATTATTCCACCTTAAAAAAAAATATAAGGCGGGATAAGTATATTTCCTCTTTGATCTACTCCAATAGTCCTATTAATGAGGAGGATAAAGTCAAGCTTCGAACTCTATCTACCGTTCTTATTCATAAGTCTTAGGTAAAGTTCACATGGAAGGTTATGTACAATATAAAATAGTCTAGATTAGTTTTGCATTTCCTACTTGCTACATGCTTAGCAGATTGAAATAGAAAGATGTGTAAACTGAGTTAGTTTATTACTGCTGTTATTATGAGAAAAAAATTAAGAGCCAATAATGACATTTGTCATTGTCTTGTTAAAGGGTGATTTAGATATCTTCACATTGATTTTAGCGTAATTGTTCCACCTTAAAACATTGGTTTAAGATAATATTATTGGCAAATAAGCTTACTTTAACTTTGTAGATGTGTGACAGAAAATAATTCAATAAACATTACTGAAACAGAATTCCACCAGGCCTTTTAAAGCATGTAATAATTATGAAAAATGGCTTTCCTAATGATAGTATGAGTTCCCTTTTCCTTTATATTATTTGATTTGTTATTATAATTTGTGGTGGTATGTTGTTTGTCTTGTGGGCGTTAAAAAATGGCAGGTAACTACTAGAAGGAAGGAAAATGGGAGGCTTAAGATGGAGAGTTAATTAAAAGTGTTTGACTTTTACTATTGTTTTTGTGAATAGGATTGGTATGAATAAGCTTTTTGCTCCATTTCAAAGTCTTATGTTTTTGCAAGTACCGAATCAGGCAACATTTCCTTCTATCTTTATATACTAAATTGGTAATTAAAGAACGTCCAGGTGGTGCAGTTACTGCTATATGACACATGAGGTGTTGCACAAACTGAATATGTAGGTCAAAGGTCAGGTAAATTTGACCTACTCAATTTAGAAACGAGGCGGATAACGTTGTTCATCGTCATTGAATCTTGTTCATCTTGCTTTCTTATAGCAAGTCCCTTGGAACTTTTGATGTAGTAGCAGGATATTTCGTAGCAAACTTCTGTGCATAATTTGGTTTTCAGCCTATCCTACAAATATAGATATTATTATAAGAAAATAATTTTTCGTATTCCATACTGATCTAGTATTTCTACAGGAGTTTAAAGCCATACTAAAGGATGATACTATGGACTATGCAACCTACACAGCCACCATCAAGAGAAAGCGCCCTACACCCAGAAGCTCAAGAGCTAAAAAAGCATCCCATACAAAAGTTTATGACAGCGAAGACAATGATGATGACGACGAGGATTGGACCGGTGGGGCCCGAAAGCTGGACTTCAATCAGAACCCTAATGGCGGCCGGGTAACGAGACAACGGTTGCAAGTATAAAACCAGAAAATAGTTTTGATTGTACATGATAGGGAAGAAGGAAAAGGGTAAATAGTTGTATTTTAAGAAGAATTCTTTCTAACTCACTGTAGTTAGACTTATTTGATTGGAGCACATCCTTTGTATGTTTCTTTTTCTTTTTCTTTTTTATTATTTTTCTTTTCCTATTTTCAGGGGCTGTATTTTGTCGCTTTCAGGATTGTGCTTCCATTTAGGTTTTCATTTTTGCCTCTTGTACAGTTGTAAATGTGTTTCTCCCAAGTAACATGGGGAGCATGTTAAAGTTTTACGGGGTATTGTGATCTGTCGTTTACCGGTAACAATGTACAACTAATTTTTCTCCTCATTATGAAGGAAAAGAATATTGATTCACTGGCTTGGTTGGTGCTACATCTGAGAACAATAACGACGCTAGAATTTCGATTCACGCTATCAAAAAATGATGGAGAGTATTATTTTATCATAATCATTAATTTATGTAGTGAGTATTTATGTCTCAGTATAAATCCAGCGCTTCTTATATTGCCCATGAATCGCACTCAGATTGTAATTTATAATCAAAGACAAATAACTATCATCTCCTGTACAATGGTTGGGATAAAAGTAGTGCTCTCAAAGCCCTTTTTCAGCTGTGGCGATGAACCGAATCCGGTAGCAGTCTTTGATTCTGATTTATCAGTTTGGGAGGGACATTTTGGTTCTCCCTCGATGGCAACACTTCAGTGTGAGTTTGCGTCTGGAACAATACTCTGAACTTCAAAATTTGAATCCAATGGCTCCAAATGTGTTAATCTGGAAGCTATTTGCTACTGATTGCCAAACGCACCCAGACTAAAGAAAAGCCAAGGCATATCACTTGAGAATGTAGCCTCCGTATGAAAGCCCCAATCTTTGAAGGCACGTATCTAGATAAACTTTGATCATTCACAGTTAGGACCTCGCTGCCTTGAAGCATTTCTAACTGAAGCAGTAGAAACACCCAATATCTGTTAGGATAACGGGTACGGATATGGTTAGTCAAATCTATAACCGATAGGATATGATTACGGATATGGTTTTGTAGTGAAATATCCAGAACCGTATCCGAAATAATATCCGAATACAAATCAGTCATATTGCTACCAAGGTTTTAGTATTTAGATTATGGATATGAGGTTAATTTTAATGATTAGGATACATAATCTTAGATTTTCAGATATAATGAACATATTAATGAACTCTTTTGTATCACATAAACTATATTTTTTTCAACAGTATCTAGTTTCCTCATATCAGTTTTATAGCCGCATGCGTATCCGCTTATATATTCACAAGTATATCCATATCCGTATCCGATTTTAGCGGATATGGATATGAATTTTCTTTACCGAGATATATGCATATACGTATCCAAAATGAATAAGTGGTATGGTAAGCATCATATCTGAGCCGTGTCCGAACCGACCGAATGCACCCCTAACAGATATGGCTATGAATCTTTCCTCAGATACGGATACGGTTTAGCACCCCTAGCAATCACCCAATAACCGGGTCAAGTCATCTTGGAACTTCAAAGATGGGTTTTTCAATTAATCATGCTCAATATTCCTCGTCGACATTTGAGTTTTCATGATAACATTTCTTCGCAAGCTCTGAAGCCTCCTGTTCTCTGTCCCCGTCAACTGGATGGATGGCGGGTTAGACGGTTTTCTCGTTACTCAAAATTTTTTTGAGAATTTCTTGGATTACTAGAGTTTGTTGGCTGAAGCTCTTCTCTTTTACGCATGGGTTTGTTGCTGTGTTATCAATTAAATATTGACGTCGCTTTTGTAAGGTGTGATTGTCTGCCTCCAGTTCAATATTTCACAGGGATGCTCGAGTCCCTTGGCATGTTCGTCATATTCTTCTTCAATGCAGAGATATTTTGCTTGGTTCTTCCATTTATTAGTTTCTATAATGCGAAGGTAATTTCTGTTGGAGATATGTAAACATAAATTCTTAAGTAAATCAAACTTTATTTTGATTTAATCATCATAAAACCAAGATCTTAGAACATATGATTTTCACTATGAACAATTAATTAATAAAAACGTACCTTGATCCATGATTTGAAACTTAAAGAAACTTGAACAATCTTGAAGACTTGAGTTTCTCTCCCCTAACCCTCTTTTGCTATTCCGAAAATTTCTTGATGGAGAGAAATTTTTCACACCCTTTATGGGTAGAGAGAGGACCAAGCCTTTAAATAAAATAATCACCCACCTTCCATCAATGTGGGTAGTTATCTTGACCAATATGAATTAACTAATGAGTAGTTAATTTAACTAATGATAAAACATGACCACTAAATGAAACATGGTTAGTTTCATAACTAAAACTAGTGGGGAATAAAATGTGACCACTAAGAACATGGGCCATAAAATCTAACATTCTCCCACTTGGCCCATGTTTCATAAAGTAACATCATGATTTAATAATACAACATAATATGCATAGTGTAAGCTAATTCCATCATCATATTGATCAAACCATCAATCATCATTAAGTAGAAAACTAATAAGGATCATGGCGGTCGTACGCAGCTAAATCGACATAGTCCCTTCCATGTATCACAATATTAGTTTTAAACTAAACATGACCTGTAATAAGACTTATCATAATGGTCCAACAATAATATCTTTGTCAGAGACATATCCTGTTAATATTCACATAATCATTTATGTATATACTAACAATAATAAACAGGATGCATTAAATATCAGAAACAAAATTTAGATGAGCTCAAAGTGTCAAATACATAAAGAGCATGAACTTTACATACAAGTTAGTAATGGTTTTCAACAATGCCCATTCTTTCAACATGTTCACCAAATGTCTTTGGAGGCAATCCTTTTGTTAACGGATCCGCAACCATAAGATTTGTGCTAATATGCTCAATTGACACTCTTTGTTTCTGAACTTCTTCTTTAACGACAAAGTATTTTAATTCCATATGTTTAGCACCCTTCGAATACTTGTCGTTTTTAGAAAAGAAGACTGCTGCAACATTATCGCAATAAATTTTCAGCGGCTTGGCAATACTGTCATTAACTTCAAGCCCTGAAATAAAATTTCGCAGCCATAATCCATGAACAGTGGCCTCAAAGCATGCCACGAACTCAGCCTCCATAGTCGATGCAGCAATGACAGACTGCTTCGCACTTTTCCATGAGATCGCTCCTCCAGCTAGAAGAAACAGATAGCCAAATGTGGATTTTCTAGAATCCAAACATCCAGCAAAATCTGAATCTGTATATCCAATCACCTCAAGGTGATCAGATCTCCAATAAGTGAGCATATGATCCTTTGTTCCTTGTAAGTATCTCAATACCTTCTTTGCAGCTTTCCAATGATCCAATCCTGGATTACTTTGACATCTGCCAAGCATCCCGACAGCAAAACTAATGTCAGGTCTTGTACAAACCTGAGCATACATCAAACTCCCAGCTAAGGATGCATAAGGAATTTGTTCCATTTGTTTGTGTTCCAATTCATTCTTTGGACATTGTATAAGGCTGAATTTATCCCCTTTCTGAATTGGAACTACAGATGCAGAGTATTTATCCATCTTGAACCTCTCTAGAACTTTATTAATATATGATTTTTGAGACAACCCTAACAATCCTTGTGATCTGTCACGGAATATTTCAATTCCTATCACATAGGATGCCTCACCCATATCTTTCATTTTGAAGTTCTTAGAGAGAAATTTCTTGGTCTCGTGTAATAAACCAAGATCATTAGCAGCAAGTAAGATATCATCAACATACAGAATAAGAAATATAAACTTGCTCCCACTGATCTTTAGATATATACATCGATCAACGATGTTTTCTTTAAATCCAAAGGATGTAATAGTATCATTAAACTTAAGATACCATTGTCGAGAAGCTTGTTTCAGTCCGTATATTGACCTCTTAAGCTTACACACCATGTGTTCCTTTCCTTCAACTGAAAAACCCTCGGGTTGGTCCATGTAAACTTCTTCATCTAAATTTCCATTTAGAAAGACAGTTTTCACATCCATTTGATGTAGCTCTAAATCATAATGAGCCACCATAGCCATAATGATTCTTAATGAATCCTTTTTCGAAACAGGAGCAAATGTTTCTTTATAGTCAACGCCATCTTTCTGAGTATAACCTTTGGCAACGAGTCTAGCATTGTATCGTTCGATATTGCCATTTGAGTCGTGTTTGGTCTTAAAGACCCATTTACACCCAACTCTTTTACAACCTTTAGGCAATTCTACAAGATCCCAAACTTCATTATGCTCCATTGATTTCAACTCATCTTTCATGGCATCAAACCATTTATCAGAATTATGGCTTTTCATGGCCTGTGAAAATGAAACCGGATCTTCATCAATTCCAAGATCAAATTCTGACTCTTGTAGATAAACCACATAATCATCAGGAATAGCAGATTTTTTCTGTCTTTGAGACCTTCGTAATGCTACTTCTTCATGGGGTATATCTATTGCAGGTTCATTGGTAACAACGTCTTCATGGAGTGTTTGATCATTTATTTGTTGTTCTTGAAAGCCGTTAAACTGTTCAACAACTGTAGGAACAACAATTTGAGAAGAAGTCAAAGGTAAAGGAACATTCATTTTAACTTCTTGAATTTCCACTTTACGTGGTTCCATACTCCCACTAATGTCACCATTCTCAATGAACCTGGCATTTCCAGTTTCAACAATTTTAGTGCTATGGTTAGGACAATAAAATATATACCCTTTAGATTTTTTTGGATAACCAATGAAGAAACCACTGGTTGTTCTTGAGTCCAGTTTCTTTTCATGTGGATTATAAATTCGTATTTCCGCAGGACAACCCCAAACATGAATGTGTCTCAAACTAGGTTTCCTTCCCGTCCACAGTTCAAAAGGAGTCTTTGGAACTGCTTTACTAGGAACCCTGTTTAACAAATACATTGCGGTTTTTAAAGCATACATCCACAATGATAAGGGTAAAGAGGAATAACTCAACATACTTCTAACCATGTCCATTAGTGTACGATTACGCCTTTCTGCAACACCATTTTGTTGCGATGTACCTGGCATAGTGTATTGAGCACATATGCCACGCTTTTCAAGAAACTTAGCAAATGGACCAGGACATTGTCCCGTTTCGTTATATTTTCCATAAAATTCACCACCCCTATCAGATCTAATAATTTTCACCTTTTTGTCTAATTGTCTTTCAACCTCATTAATAAATACCTCTAAGGCATCTACTGATTGAGATTTTTCATGCAACAAATAGACATATCCATAACGTGAAAAATCATCAATAAAGGTGATAAAATATTTTTCTTTATTAAAGGATGGCACATCAAAAGAACCACATATATCGGTGTGTATTATTTCAAGGAGCTGTGTGCTTCTTGTGGCGGCTTTCTTAATTGTATGATTTGTATGTTTTCCTTTAATACAATCCACACAAATACCAAGATCGGTAAAATCCAAATTAGTAAGGATTTCATTCTTTACCAATCTTTGTATTCTTTCTTTGGAAATATGTCCCAAACGTTTATGCCACAAATAAGCTGAACTTTCATCCACTAAACTTCGTTTAGTTCCAACATTATGATGCAAGGTTAACAAGTTTCAGCAAAAAGATTATCAAGCCTTAATTTGTATAAACCATCAGAAAGAATACCAGAACCAATAAGATGATTATGCTTAAACAAACTGAAACATCCATTTCCAAATTTAAAAGAGTAACCAACAGTATCAAGTTTAGACAAAGAAACTAAGTTGCAAGAAATAGTAGTTACATAAAGAGTTTGAAAAAGATCTAAATGATGTCCAGTGTCTAAAAACAAGCGATAGGTTCTAATGGCCTCAACTGGAGCTTTGACTCGATTACCCATGAAGATGAAATTTTCATTTGGATTTATGGTTTGGGTCGTAAGGAATCCCTGCATCGTATTTGAAACATGAGTGGTAGAACCAGAATCAATCCACCAAGTATTATAAGGAACTTCTGTTAGGTTTGATTCGAAACATACAAAAGCAAGAGGTTTACCTTTCTTTTCGAACCATGCCTTACGTTTTAGGCAATCTTTCTGATAGTGTCTAGGCTTCTTGCAGAAATGACACTTATCGTTCTTTCGTTCCTTCTTGTGGACTTGGACAGGTGACACATTATCTTTCAGTGCTCTTTTCTTGCCCTTTCCATTATACTTTCCTGGTTTCTTTCCAGCTCCTTGATGACCCATGAGATTAATTGAGTGAATTCCTTGTTTCTTAAGCCTTGCTTCCTCTTGAATGAGCATACTTTGCAATTCAGTCACATTCCACTTATCTTTTATAGTATTGTAGTTAATTTGGAATGGACCATACTCAGAAGGCAAGGAGTTTATGATAAACTGCACAATAAAACTTTCACTCAATTCCATTCCCATAGATCTCAATCTTGTTGCTGTGTTTGTCATTTTAGTGACATGCTCATGCATGGTACGAGAACCATCGAACTTCATGGTGGTCAACGTACCCATTAATGTCCCTACAATTGACTTATCAGCAGAGTCAGATTGCGAGATGTCTTCCACAAATTTCATAAATTCCTTTGCTTTATCAGTCTTAGGAATTGTGGACTTAATGTTGTTTGCTATCGTCATCCGCATGAACATTAAGCTAAGTCTATTTGATTTTTCCCAAGCATTATGAAAAAACCTTTCATCATCATTGCTAGAATCAGTAATAGCAGCGGGCTTGTCATATAGGAGTGCTGAATCAAGATCCAGAACACCTAGGTGAAACTGAATTTGTTCACTCCATTCATGAAAATTAAGCCCATTGAACTTTACAATAGACGAAGCTTGCGAATGGAGAGAAATAGGTGATGCAAATATATAAAATACTGGCATATTAATGCTTTGAGTCATAAACTTAATACATATTTAAATAGCATTCAAATTAAACAATAAATGTACATTGAAGTTCTCCTTTGGGTGATCCATCAATGTACAACAGTGAACATAATTGATGCTTAGTTTTGTTTCACATGATTGGCAATTATATATACTCCAATTAGACATGCTTGCTATCTTTGGATATTCTAAACATATCTAATCAGATATATTAATTAACCACACTCATGTTTATAGATTATAAATTTTACCAATCAACCTTTGGGTGATTCTTAAATATTTTATAATCAATAAACCTCAATCTACTCATGATAACATATCTATGACAACGTATATATACGTTCATGTCATTTCATTAGTAGCATCACTTAATCACAAGTAATTGAAATTATATTATTACAATTAGATAATCATGGAACTTCAAGGTATGGCCACTTTGGTGACTAACAAACCATCCATGAAAATTTAAACGTTAATAATAACGTTATAATAGGACCACAAATAGCAGTCTTTGAAGATGAACTATCCATGCATAATTAGTGCATTGACATAAACAGAAATATCATGCAGGCTAAATAAACAATAAGCAGCAACACATACAGCAAAATAAAACAAAACGAATTATCAAAAACATCATTAGAAATCAGAGACCTAAGGCCCAAGGCCCATCAAAGACTATTAATATTTGGTGTATCCCTAGGAGTTTGAACACCAAACCTCTAGGCCAAATCCTCAAACCTTACCACTAGGCTATTTCCTCTAAAGTATTTAGTATACTTAAAATATGTATACATATTAATGTACATCAGTTTCGAATTTAAACAAATTCCGAATTTTGCAGTGATTGTTCAATCAATTTAACACGAAATTATCAAAACATTTATAGAATTCAATAATTAGTGAAAAAAATTATTTTTAATTTGATAATTTTAAACATTTAATTAATAGTAATAGAATTATTGATGGAAAATCATAAGTTCCTTAATCAAGGCTCTGATACCACATGTAAACATAAATTCTTAAGTAAATCAAACTTTATTTTGATTTAATCATCATAAAACCAAGATGTTAGAACATATAATTTTCACTATGAACAATTAATTAATAAAAACGTACATTGATCCATGATTTGAAACTTAAAGAAACTTGAACAATCTTGAAGAATTGAGTTTCTCTCCCCTAACCCTCTTTTGCTATTCCGAAAATTTCTTGATGGAGAGAAATTTTATGGAGGTTAATCTGCGAAATTAAACACTAAACGAATAACGACACCGATGAAAATACCACAAGCAAGCATACACCAAAATTTAACGTGGTTTAGCAAATCGTGCATATGTCCACGGGATAATCCAGAGAGAAATATTTCACTATGAATCAAGAGTACAATCCCTCTAAGTTACACCTGAACTTGAGGATTAAATCATAAGAGAAAGATACAGCGTTATCTCCAGGGCATCAAAAACCTAAAACCCGTCTCACCAAAAATATCCAACACCCGTGGAGAAACCAGCACCGTACTCTCGAAAAGGCGTCGTCATTCTGAAGACAACGGCTTTTGACTCACTACAATCGGACAACCGAACGATCTAGAATCTAAACTTTTCTCTTTATCTCTCTCTCTT
This sequence comes from Asparagus kiusianus, assembly GCA_022839385.1. Taxonomy (NCBI): domain Eukaryota; kingdom Viridiplantae; phylum Streptophyta; class Magnoliopsida; order Asparagales; family Asparagaceae; genus Asparagus; species Asparagus kiusianus. The sequence continues at coordinate 72,103 of BQKN01065087.1, forward strand.
CTCGAATTACTGTAGCGTCGGGTTGTTCATCCAAAAAAACAAAAGATAGGTTTTTCATATATAGAGTTCTTCAAACTTATTCCTATTTTAAATAAATCATCCAAATACAATCTCCCCCTCTAGCCCAACGACGGGGTATGCCAATCTTTAACTCCTCAACGGGAGTTCATGCCAACTAATCGCCGACACAACTCAGTCTTCTCTCTAGAAACGGTCTTCGTTAAAAAATCTGTTGGATTTTTATCTATATGAATTTTCTGTAGCTTCAGCTCCTCTTTCTCAACGACTTCTCTAAGCTAATGATATCTCACATCAATGTGTTTCGTCCTGGAGTGGAATGTAGAATTCTTGCTCAAATTAAGAGTACTTTGACTATCAATGAAGATTTGATAATTGTCCTGCTACAAACCTAACTCTTGTAGAAATCTTCTCAACCAAATCATCTCTTTACCGGCTTCTGTAACTATAATATATTACGTCTCTATTGTAGATAAAATAACATACTTCTGCAACCTGAACTGTCAAGATACTGCACCCACTACAAAAGTGAACAATCAACTTGAGGTAGATTTCCTGTGATCGAGATCACCTGCCATATCGGTATCTGTAAAACCACATAATACTGCCTTCGAACCTCCAAAACTCAAACACAATCTGAAACTATCTTTCAAATATTTTTAAGATCCGCTTTACACCTTCCCAATGAACTTTCCCTGGATTAGAAAGAAACCTGCTCACAACGCCAACTGCATGAGCAATATCTGGCCGAGTGCAAACCATGACATACATCAAACTCTCTACAGCTGAAGAGTAATGAATATTTTCCATCTCATTCTTTTCCTCATCTGTAGTCGGGCAAAACTTTTTTCTAAGCTTTAAATGACCTGCAAGAGGAGTACTGGCTGATTTGACATCTTTCATGTTGAATCTATCAAGTAGTCGTTCAATATATTTCTCCTATGATAATCACAACTTCCTGGCTTTCCTATCACAAGCAATATTCATACAAAGAATTCGTTGTGCCGAGCCTAAATCCTTCATATCAAAAGATTTAAATAACTCCTTCTTTAGCCCACCAATTATCTAACTATCCTGACCAACAATTAACATGTCGTCCATATAAAGCAAAATGATAATAAAGCTAGAATCTAAAATTTTCTGAAATATACACACGAATCTGCAACTGTCCTCTGGTAGCCACGACTCAACATAAAAGAATCAAATTTTTTGTACCACTGCCTGGGTGCCTGCTTCAATCCATAGAGGCTCTTTTTCAACTTGCAAGCCATGTGCTCTTTTTCCTTCACTTCAAAACCCTCTGGTTGCTTCATGTAGATATCTTTTTCTAAATCACCATGAAGGAATGCAATACTCATATCAATCTGCTCAATCTCGAGGTCTAAACTAGCTACTAACCCTAAGATTACTCTAATGGACGTCATCTTCACAACCGGTGAAAAAATCTCATTAAATCAATGCCCTTTTGCTGGCCAAAGCCTTTCACCACTAATCTGCCTTTGTGTTTCTAAATTTCTTTGTAGTCATCCTTCTTTAACTTGAACATCCATTTGTTCTTCAAATTTTTCTGTCCTTCGGCAAATCCACCAACTCTTTAGTATCGTTCTTCTCAAGAGACTTCATCTCTTCTTTCATAGCCTGGAACCGCCGTCCTTATCTTTATGAGTATGTGCCTCCTAAAAGCTTTCTGGCTCCCCCTCTTTTGTCAGCAAAGAACACTTTGAAAGAGAATATTTCATGGATGGTCGATACTCTTTACTTGATTTCCTAAGTTGTGACTCTGCAAACTCCTACTGCTGGTAATGCTCCCTCTGCTAAGGAGCCTCCTGCTCGTGATCTTGATCATCGTCTCCCTGCTCTGGTATATGACCGTCATTTTAACATTATGCACTTGCTCTATATCTGTAGGATGCAACTGTACTGGAGACGAAACGAGTGTCATATCTGAAATCTCACTAGCAACACTCTCTGACTGCTCTGCTCTCCTAAGATTTGCAATAGTCTGATCCTCCTGAAAAATAACATCTGCTCGTCTGATAATTCGTCTCTTTTCTGGATCCCATAGTTTGTAGCGGAACTCATCTTCTCCATAACCAAGAAATATGCAAGAAACTGCTCTATCATCAAGCTTCCGTCTCTTCTCCTTTGAAATATGTGCAAACGCCTTGCAACCAAACACCTTCAGATGAAAATAGAAAATATCTTTTCTGAACCAAATTCTCTCTAGAATATCACAACCCAAAGGAACTAAAGGAGATTTGTTAATTATGTAGCATGCAGTGCGAAGAGTTTCAGCCCAGAAGCTCTTAGGTAACTTCACAATCTTTAACATGCATCTGACTTTCTCCATAATGGTCTTGTTGTACCTCTCTATAACTCTATTATGCTGCAGTGTGTCGGGCTCTGTCCTATGATGTCGAATATCATGCTTGGAGCAATAATCTCTTAACTGAATGGAAGTGTATTCTCCTCCATTATCGGTGCACAAATACTTTAACTTTTTTCCTATCTGCCTCTCTACCATGGCATGAAACTACTGGAAGACTGAAAACACCTGATCCTTTATCCATAACAAAATGTGACAAAATACTTATTGCCACCCAAAGACTCCACCTTAATAGGACCACAAACATCAGAATAAATTAAATTCATGATATTATATTTTTCTTTTAAAAGGCTTACTAAAAGAAACTCTATGTTATTTACCAAATAAACAATAATCACAAGGGGTGAGTGACGAACCTTTGACAAAGGGAATGAGAGACTTCTTTGCTAAGATCTGCAACCCCTTCTCGCTCATGAGCCCAAGCCTCCTATGCCACAAATCAAAAGTGTCATCGTCTTGAGCCATGCTAAAAAAATCATATGAAGCATTCACTTGAGTCTTGTATAAATTACAACATACACTTTCTCTAGCAACCATAAGAGAGCCTTTGATGATCTTACATTTTCCTCCACCAAATTGAATTTCATATCCCATTCGGTCCAAAGTAAGACCCGAAATCAAATTGAGCCTCAAATTAAAAACATGTCGCACATTCTTTAAGATCAATGTGCATCTGGTATATGTCTACAAGTGTATATCACAAAGTTCCACAATTTTCGAATAGCTGGTATTGCCCATCTTCACATTGCCAAAGTCACATGCTTTATATGATGAAAATATCTCAATTGGACGTAGCATGACATGTAGCTCCTGTATCCAGTATCCATTCGAAATTCTAACTTGCAACATTCATACAGTCTTCTTCCCTACAAATGAGAATAATATCAGTCTCAGACAAAGGAGTTGTAGTGTCGCTGTCAGCTTTCTTCTTCTCATCTTTCTTTTCATCTTTGTTCCCAACTTGCTCTTTTTTAATGCCCAACAATTCTTCTTGATATGACCTGCCTTCCCACAATAAAAACAACCTCTCTGTTTAGACTTTCATCTGCCCTTGGATGTGCCACGACCTCTGGACTGGTCCATGTACCTGCTCATGTTCATGTTATCCGTGACAAATGTCTGTGAGTTGTCTGTGCTGGTAGACTTCCTCCGAGTCTCTTCATTGAATAAACTACTAGTAACCATACTCATCGATAATACACCATCTGGAGCTGTGTTGCTAACTGTCACAACTAGTGTCTCCCAACTATCTGGCAAAGAACCTAATATCAATAAAGCTTGTAGCTCATCATCGATAGTCATCTTCATGGTAGCTAACTAATTAATCAAACTCTTGAATCCATTCAAGTGTCCTGCTATGTTGCTTCCTTTTTTGAATTTTAAGTTCACCAATCGCCTCATAATAAACGCCTTATTTCTCACGATCTTCTGCTCGTAGAGATCATCAAATTTCTTCCAAAGAGACTTCACATTAGTCTCACCTGCTACGTGATGAAACACACTAATGTCGATCCATATCTAAATATAACTGATCGTCTTCCTGTGTTGTTTCTCACATTCTTTATCGGTTATCTTTTCTGGCCTGGCTTCATCTCCCTCAATAGGGTCATATAAATCGTTACAATACAGAATATATTCCATCTTGACTTCCATACTTGCTAATTGGAACCATCTAATTTTATCATTGTGCCAAAAACTCTCCATCTTTTCCATCCCAAAGCACGCCTCGAATCAGAACTCTGATACCACTTGTTGGGGATTTTATGAAGATTAATCTGTAAAATTAAACACTAAACGAATAACGGCACCGATGAAAATACCACAAGTAAGCAAACATTAAGATTTAATGTGGTTCGGCAATTCGCGCTGACGTCCATATGGCAATCCAAAGAGAAATATTTCACTATGAATCAAGAGTACAACCCCTTCAAGTTACACCTGAACTTGAGGATTAAATCACAAGAGAAAGATACAGTGTTACCTCCAGGGCATCAAAATCCTAAAACTCATCTCACCAAAAATATCCAACACCCACGGATAAACCAACATCGTACCCTCAACGACGTCATTATTCTAAAGACAATGACTTTTGAATCACTACAATTGGACAACCGAGCGATCTAGAATCTGAGCTTTTCTCTCTATCTATCTCTCTCTTCTCGGATTACTGTAGCATCGGGTTACAGTTCATCCAAAAAACAAAAGATATGTTTTTCATAAATAGAGTTCTTTAAACATATTCCTATTTTAAATAGATTATCCAAATCCTCTTCTAGATGGAGTTCTAATTCATGTGGACTTTATGTGGGCCTTATCTTGGGCTGGACCCACAACAATTTCCATGCAGGTATATATCCATTCTAAATGGGCACTCGCTCACACCACTTCTAAGGTTTGCTTTTTATGTTGAGGATCTTTCGGATGCATGTGCTTCTGCTATTGTGAATGATAAGATCGGTCTGCCTTCCTTCAGACATCCATGAATTTCTTTTTTCTCCTATTATTTCCGATAAGCTCCTTTGTAAAGGGACAGTCTCCCTTGATTCTTTTTTGCAATATGATTTGTAAGGATGTAATCCCTCTTATTTAGGGCTCGGTTTTATGTCCTCCCCTTGTATTTATTTTTGCTAATTAATAAAATTTCAAGGCTGGCCAGGGTCCTGTGCGAAATTCAGGTTTTAACAAAAAAAACCTATATGTAATCTTCTGTGAGAGTGTATATGAAATTATTTCCTAAGTACTTTAAAGTAGCGAACAACTATGCAGGTAGAGGCAAAGCCGGCCTTAAGCTAGGGTCACCAGGGCTACAGCTCAGGGCCCACAACTGAGGGGGGCACAATCTTTTTTTAAGCCTATGTATATATGTGTGTATAAAAAAATTTTAAAATAAAAGAAGCATGTACCTGTCGTTGGAAAATGGAAAGAGAAGTCAATCAGCCTTTATTACTCAAATCTTAATTTTTAAGGAGGAGGTAGTTGTCATTGAAAAGGGAAGTTCCTTGAATTATAGAATATAATATAAAGCAAATCATTAAATCAACAAATATGGAGGATAAAAAGCTCTCAGTCACGGTTTAAAAAAAACAGCTTAGCCACAAAATTTTGAAAAGCCCTCTGACCTTCTTTCTCAGTTCATACACGCAAGCAAATTTTTTTAGTGATTCTCCTCTTCTCAATTTATATCACGCAAGTGACTTTCTTTGAAGGTACTTTTTTTAAAGATAACATATAGAATTTAGATGTATAAATTTTATAAATTGTAATATATATTTTTTAAGTTTTTCTTATTTATTATTTGATTCAACAGAAATATTGGGTGGGATTCTTGATCTTTATAATTGGAAGTTTCAAGTGAAAGAACATATGCACAAAATCCAGGTTTTATTGTTCTTCATTCTTTGTTAAGTGTTTATTATAAAAATTAAAAAATGTTTCCTAAGAAACAACTTTCCGGAAATCTCAAGAGACAAAAAAGGGGAAAAAATGATGAAATTGCTCAAAGTTTAAGAGGATCTTTGAATAAATATTTTGTTAAACAAACCAATGTTTCACTTGAAAATTTAGATGAAGATTTACCAAATGAATATGAACACCCAATTCAATTGGAAGAATTAGTAGAAAATAAGAATGATGTGAATGAAGAAATTGGTGATCTAGATGAAAATAAAAATAGTGATGAACCTTTCCTCGATGAAAATAAAAATATTGATGAACCTTGCCATGAAAATGAATGTTCCGAAATAAGATTTGATTTGAACATTTATGATCCACGAGTTTGAGATAATCTTGATGCAAAAATGAGAGATTTACTTGTAGAAAAAGGTTCTCTAAGAGAAACTAATCTCAAATTCTCCATGGACGAACACAATAGACATTTTTCTTCAAATTATTATCTTTGTACGTTACCAAATGGGGAAACTAAGGATCGAAAATGGCTAGTGTACTCAAAGAGTTCGATAAAGTGTTTTATTTCTGTTGTAAGTTGTTTAAAACAATGAATTCTAGAAGTCTGTTAACTAGTGACGGAATTAGAGATTGGAAACATCTTGGTGAGAAGTTTAGACAACATGAAAGCAGTATTGAACACCTTACTAACTTGAGGTCTTTTATTGAATTGCAAATCAGATTGAAAACAAATCAAACAATTGACACAAAATTACAAGAGCTAATCAAGAAAGATACACTACACTAAAAAAATGTTATTGTCGGAATCATTGCTGTTGTGAAATGTCTTGCTATACATAATTTGGCTTTTCGTGGAACAAATGAAAATTTTTATGAAGATGGTAATGGTACCTTTTTAGGCCTACTTGAAATGATTGCAGAGTTTGATCTAGTAATGCAACACCATTTTCGACTCATTCAAGATAATAAGATTCATTATCATTATCTTAGCCATAAAATTCAAAATGAGTTGATAGCTATTTTAGCATCAAATGTTAAACATGCAATCATTGAAAAAATAAAAACAGCTAAATATTTTTCTGTCATTCTTGATTGTCTCCTGATGCAAGTCACAAAGAACAAATGACTTTAATATTGAGGTGTGTAGATGTTTCAAGTACTCCAATAAATATAGAAGAGTACTTTTTAGAGTTTCTGAATGTGGAAGATACATCTAGATTAGGACTTTTTAATGAATTGCAAAATGTAATTGAGTCCCTTACACTTAATATTGATGATGTGAGGGGACAAGGTTATGATAATGGCTCTAATATGAAAGGAAAAAATCTAGGTGTACAAAAAGGATTACTTGATATAAATCCTAGAGCATTTTACATGTCATGTGGTTCTCATTGTCTCAACTTAATAGTTTGTAATATGGCCAACTCATGTGTTAAAGCAAAATCTTTTTTTGGAGTATGTCAATGCATATATACGGTATTCTCTAATTCAACAAAGCGATGGAATGTGTTACTTGATTATATAGATGGTTTGACTTTGAAATCATTGTCAACTACACGTTGGGAAAGTCACATTAAAAGTGTCAAAGTAATAAAATCTCAAGCTTCCCAAATTAGAGAAGCTTTATTTAAATTAACAGAAATTAGTGAAGATGCCAAATTGAGTAGGGATGCTCAAAGTTTAGCATCAGGAGAGCTTTTAAGTTTTGAATTTATATTAAGTTTGGTTATTTGGCATGACATTTTGCATAAGATTAACTTAGTTAGCAAAAAGTTACAATTTGAAGACATGTGTCTTGATGCTGCTGTAAGACAATTAGAAGCACTTGTGTTATTTTTTGAAAACTATAGAATAAATGTGTTTGTTTCTGCCATGATTGGTGCTAATCAAATTTCCCTTGATATGGGAATTGAGCCTATATTTCCAAAAAATGTAAAGTTTGTAGAAAAGGCATTTTGACGAGGTTTCAAATAGTGATAGGGAACAACAATCAGCTGAAGAATAATTTAGAACTGATTATTTTCTTGATATAGTGGATATTGCTCTTGGTGAATTGAAGAGTAGGTTTGAACAACTGTATTGTTTTGAATATATTTTTGGGTTCTTATTTGATGCTGCAAAATTGACTTCGCTTGATGATAATGAATTGAAAAGTTTTTGTGTGAATCTTGAAAATACTTTAAAACATGGTGATGTTTCCGATGTTGATGCAAGAGACTTATTTTCAGAATTGCAAGTGTTTCAAGTGATGTTACCAAAAGAAGCATATGAAACCGATAAACCATGGACATCCATTAAAATTCTTGAGTTTGTAAAGAGTGTGGATATGTTTCCTAATGTAATGGTTGCTTATAGGATATTATTGACTATACCTGTGACTGTGGCATCCGCTGAAAGAAGTTTTTCTAAATTAAAATTATTAAAATCTTACTTGCGGATCACTATGACTCAAGATAAGCTAAATGGATTAGCGATATTATGCATTGAAAAGGATATGTTAGGGAATATTAAATATGATAGTATAATTGATGATTTTGCATCTACAAGTGCAACAAGAAGACATTTTAAATGATGTTTTGTAGTTGAGATTTCATTGCTATTTTTATTTTGTAGGTACATGTGATGATTCTTTGCTTCGATTAATTGTGGAGGATGAAAAGAAGATTGATCAAATCAAGAAATGCTTATGGAGATTTGGGAGGAAGCATGTAGACTCAAATATGTAGTTTATGTTTTTTAATGCAATGTTTACAATTCGGGTACACTTTTTCCTTCGTTTAGGGTTTTGTCCCATTGGGTTTTCCCCAACCAAGGTTTAATGAGGCCCCAAAGTGTTTTCCCTTATCTTTTATAAAATCTTATAATTTTAATAAAATTAATTAATTGATAATTTATTTATTTATTTGTTTAATTTGTATAAAGGGGCACACTTGAGAAAATTTGCTCTGTGCCTTAGAAAACCTAGGACCGGCTCTGGGTGGAGGATTCTTATCTGCCATCTCAACCTCTAGTGAGGTAGCATTTGAGTGTTGTTAGTAAATGTGTTTTCACTGTTATTTAAAAGGAAAAAAGAATTACTTTTAATAAATTTATTGTTTGATTATCTACTTGAAAAAGACTTTTCCTTAAAAAAAGAGTTAAATAAATTATTGTGGTTTAAAGAGCTTAGATTTGGAAAAATTGTGACAAGACCCCCAAATTTCAAAACTCAATGTGGTCCAGCCCCTCGTACTTTTTGCAATGTGCTGCAGCCTTCAAAATTTAAAAAAAAATAGTCTAGCCCCCCTAGCTCATGATTAGCCCATATTTAACCTAAAAACTTAATTTTACCCCTCTTCTCCTTCTCCATCTCATTTCTCATCCTCTTCTCCTTCTCCTTCATCATCCTCTCCTCCTTCATCATCCTTCCTCCCCGACGATCCTACAGTCTGTCGCCGACTCTGCATGTGATCCACCAGCGACCCTCTTCTTCGTCTCCTTCTCCTTCCTCCTTCCTCCTCGATGATCCTCCAGTCCGTCGCCGACTCAGGATGGGCTCCACCGACGGTTGGTTAGTCACCGTTGACGACCGATTAGAGATGATATTTCTCAATCTCATCACTCAATCCCAAATCCGACTCCCTCTAATCTCCACCATACTGGAGTTCTCCCCCCCCCCCTCCACCATACTGGAGTTCTCCCCTATATCATTGTCCGTTACAAAAAATTCATCTTGTCTTCAAGCTTCATGGAAAAGGACTGTGTGATTATGCTCTGTTCATTGGAAGCAACCGGTTTATGTGTATATCTAGCCGAGATGTTCCTGGAGTGAAAGAAAATTGTATCTACTCTATCGAAGACTTAGTGGATAATAAATGGGGATCGTGTTTTTGAAAGGAAGAGAAGAGATATTGGATGGATTAGTCTTTGTTTAAAATTTTATTGTACATAGGTCATTTTGTTGGCTTGAAAATTATATGTAGTTTGTACATGATGCGTTGATAATTGAGAAATAAAAGACTACATATAAAAATATTCATTTGAAATAATGGATGTATAAATATTTAGTAGATTAATTATTAACTTTTACCTAATATAAGTGAAGTATAGCAAATTAACTATTAACGTTTACTTGTTCCATGTTAAGTATAGTGGAGTAAATGTTAACTTTTTTCTTCAAAATGTTAAGTTTTGTTAATTAACTGTTAAATTTTACCTAGTACATGTGAATTATAGACGATGAATTGTTAATGTTTAGTTGTTCCATATAAGTATAATTGAGTAACTGTTATCTTTATTCTTTTAAATGTTAAGTTTTGTGTTGTACATGTGATATATAGCTGGTTAACTATTAACCTTTAGTTGTTCCATATAAAGTATAATGGTGAAGACCGAGTACAATAGTGACATATTCACGGACCACTATGATTGTGGTTAATGAGAAAAAATATGAAAGAACAAAGGCAGATGAGCTTTCGATGTTAATGGTCTCTTTGATAACTCATGTCTTAAGGGGTGGACTCACTCATAATTAGATCTTAAATAACCCGAGCATTCAGAAGTTTTTTGAGAAAGGGTATGTGGGTTTGTTAGAGCTAGGATTTATATAAAAGTTTCTTGCAACTTTAGAACTAAAAATTAGTAAATTATATACTACAAGTTTATCAGAACCACTAGTAGAAAAACGGTCAAACTAGACGGGACAATCTAGACGAAAAAAATTTATGTCTAGGTTGGGGCAAACTAGACGAAAATTTTCCGTCTAGATTGTTCCGTCTAGTTTGTGACATTCTAGACTGAAATTTCCGTCTAGAACAACAAACTAGATGGAAATTTTGATTTCAAAAAAAAACAATCTAGACAGAAATTCCGTCTAGGTTGCAACCTAGACAGAATTTCTGTCTAGGCGTTAAAAAACAAAAAAAAATAAAAATTCAACATAGATGAAAATTTTGTCTAGGTTGCAAATGAAAATTCCGTCTAGGTTGCGTTTAAATAACAAAAAAATAAAAGAAAAAACTGTAACCCTAATCCCTCCCCCCAGCCGTCACTCCCACTTCTATTCCCACACTCCCCCACCCCCCCCCCCCCCCCTCGAAGATCGCAAGAGCGTCGTGAAAAACCCCCCCTCTCCCCGTACTCTCTCTTCCTCTCTCTCCTCTCTGACACCTACTATTTCTACCTCTCTCTCCTCTCCGGTGCTCTCTCATCCGCCCCCACCCTCTCTCCTCTCTTCCCTCTTCGGCGCTCTCTCTCATCCCCCTACCATCTCTCCTCTTTCCCCTCTCTCTCCTCTCTCATCCGCCACCCCCCACCCTACCTCCTCTCTCGTCCGTCGCCCACCACCCTCCCTCCTCTCTCACCCCTACCCTCTCTCGTCCGCCGCCCTCCACCTTCTCTCCCATCGCTCGCCCCCTCTCCTCCCCCCCCGCCTTCTCCCTTCGCCACCCCTCCCCCTCCCCTTCAGTTAAAAAAACCCTAGTTTCTCCCCTCCATGTGCTGTTTTCACAACCATCTTTCTCAACCTAACAGCGACCTCCGGTGCGCCCGTTGTTTTTAGATCTTATCGTCATTCATCTCCTTAAAATATATGATTTTTATAAAAAAAATTAGAATTTTTAAATATTATATTATTTATTACTAAATTTAGTTTAAAAACCCTAATTTATGATAAAAAATAAATGAGTTCATTCTTATAACCCTAATTGAAAAATTTTAGTTATGTATTAACCTTAACTCCACTACATTTTAACTCATTTGAACAACACAAGTTATCATAAATTTAATTAAACACTTGTGAGCTATTAACCCTAATCGAACACTCGATTCATGATAGTCCATCACACTAAGTTTCATTCATGCTATAAGTAGGTGTGATTATTTAAGTTTGTGATGTGAAAATATGTGAAATAAAAAATTTTAAAAAATAGAGTGATATATAACACATTATAATTTTTAATAATGTGTTATAATCCTATTTAGGTGAATGAAAAAAATAACGTTATCTCTAGACTTCCATCCAATAATTACATCCAATTCTTTGGATTTATAATATAAGATAGATGGCTCATATTTGGGTAGGAGACGAAGTTTTCTCTTGGAAATGATCGTTTATTTTATATTATACTAATAAAAAATTGGTACTAAAATTCGTAATTATTGGATCTGTCCTTCTTGGACCAGTTAGGAATATAGTAGTGCATACATTCAACTTTGTATACTTTGTATATTTTCGTTCTTAAAAGTTTGGGCAACACGTATTTGTTATTCTTCGTGTACAATAAGCGTATGTTGTTCTACATTTTGGGTTATTACCGATACACATAATAACATCCGTATAGTGTACATGGAGAACAGTGGGTAGGTGCTGTCGAAATTAAAAAAAAATAAAAATATACAAAGTATACGAAGTTAGATGTAAGCACTACTATATTCTTAGTGGATAGAAGTCTTCCTATGACAGACTCTAGATTGGTGTAATTAGTTTTTATATATGTTTCAGATATATTTTATGTAGAAAAATATTTATATTGTTAAATGATATATGAACATATGTTTGATGTGTGTTGTATGTATATTGTCACGAAGAGTTGTGAGATTAATCGTGGTTAATAATTATATATAATTTATAGATGAGGATGATTCCTGACAAATTATGGATAGATATCACACGGTTTCATAAATTTCGTGACACGCGATACAAGGAGGGATGTAACGCCTTCATGCGTTATGCTGAAATGAATCCGAGAAATTTAAGAAGCGGTGCTATATATTGTTCTTGTTATAGATGTAGGAATATGAAGCTTCTGAATAGAAAGGATATACGGATCCACCAAATAAAATCAAGTTTTGATAAAAAAATATAAACATTGGTCACATCATGGGGAAGATTATATTGAAGATGAGGATCCAAATGTGCGTGTTGGTACGTCCGGTTGCTTACGGCTAGATGACACGGAAAAAACATTGAATGCTATTTTTTCTTGACCTATAGAATATGATGTCGGTGATAATGTCAAAGATGATATCGGAGATAAAAGTGAACACGATATCAAAGTTGAAGCTGAAGAGGTAGGAGATGTCGAAAGTGCCGAAAGTATTGATGATATACTTTCATCCGCAGAAATAAAATGAATAATAGAGCTACTAGAAAATAGTGAAAAAGACTTATATGAGTGATGTACCGAATACTCAAGATTTTTATTTATGCTGAAACTCCTACATATTAATACACTTAGCAAAATGTCAGATAATTATTTTGAAATGCTTCTTGATTTACTTCGGATGGTAATTTCTGAAGGAGAGATTAACATACCCCAAATAACTTATCAAGCTGAGAAGATTGTCTCTGCTATGGGTCGTGATTATAATAAAATTAATACATGTCCAACTGATTATATTTTGTGCCACAAAGCCAATAAATACCTTCAAGAGTGTCTGACATATGGAGTTTCTAGGTAGAAGCAACACACAAACTCTTCAACAAGGATTACAATAGAGACAGAGGTAACATAGAATAAAATTCCAGCGAAGATGCTTCAACATTTTCCATTGGCTCCTAGATTGCAATGATTATACATAAACAAGGACAAGGCAAGGAACATGATGTGACACAAGGAAGATCGAGTAGATAATGATAAAATGAGACATCTTTTTGATCATTTAGCTTGGATGCATGTTGATAAAATTTATCCTCATTTTGCCGAAGATTACAAAAATATAAGACTAGGTCTATCTAGTGACAGATTCAATATGTTTGGGGTAATGAGCTCTGGCTGGTCTACGTGGTCAGTTTTATTAATGCAATATAATTTACCTCTATTGCTTTGTATGAAACAATCATTTATGATACTTTCATTACTGATACCCGGTAACCAAGCACCAGGTAATGATATTGATGTCTACTTAGAGCCTCTAATTGATGAGCTGAAATAATTATGGTTTGAGGGTATTTTAGCATATGATGCCCATTTAAAAGAGTCATTTAGATTACGTCTTATTCTATTATGGACGATTAATGATTTTCTAGTTTATGCTAATCTGTCCGATTAGTCTATGAAGGGCAAGTGTGCTTGTCCTATATGTGGTCCGGAATTTGAATCTCTTCAATTACCACACAGTTGAAAGAGTTGTTATTAGTTTAATCGTAGGTGGTTGTCCTTGAGTCATAAGTATAGAAAACTATCAGCTATATTTAATGGCACATTTGAGAAGAGAATAAAGTCGCGTCAACTGACAGGCTTTGAGATTGTAAAATTACTTGAGGGGTTTCCAAAAGTTAGGTTTGAAAAAAAGTATTATTTTAAATTCAACCCGCTCGGAGTAAGAAATTCCTTAAAGTCAAAAAGTCATTGAAGCGAAGGCGAAAGGTCCGAAAAATGCAAGTTAAGAATGAAGCCAAAATATTACCTATAGGATGGAGTAAATTTAGTATCTTCTTTCAGCTATCTTACGCAAAATCTTAAAATCCGACACAACTTAGATGTTATGTATATTGAGAAAAATATATGTGATAATATAGTATCAACTCTCCTAAAAACAAGTCGAAGAATGACCTACGGACGCGCCAATACCTGACTGTTTTGAATTTCCGGAATGATTTGCAAGCTCAAGATGTTGGTCTTAAAAAATTAAAGTTGTTTCCGTCTTGTATTACAATGTCAAATTAGCAGATGTATCGATTTTATAAAATTCTCAAATCGGTAAAGTCGTGGATGGTTACTCTGCTAACATATCAAATAATGTCCAGGTATAAGAGAGAAAACTCTTAGGTTCGAAGACCTATGATTATCATGTTCTTCTTTATCAATTGCTCCCTGTTGCACTCCATAACAATATGGAGAAAGAAGCGTCAAAGATTATTATTGAGTATTGTTGATTCTTCAGAAAATTATGCTCTAAAGACATAGATGTAGATGAATTTAAAAAACTTAAAGCCGAGGTCCGAGTTACTCTATGCAATAATGAAAGTAATATTTCCTCCTTTATTTTTCACAATTATGGTCCATCTTACCCAACATCTTGCAAGAAACGCTAGAATCGCATGTCCTGTTACTTATCGTTGGATGTATTCGATTGAAAGGTTAGGGTTTTCGTTACATTCATTAAATTTATATGCATTTTGTATATTATCTTGATAATAATTACTTCTTTTTTATAATTTTAAGATACTTGGGCTCCATGAAACACAATGTTCGCAATCAAGCTCACCTCGAGGGCTCAATAGCTGAAGGATATGTGGCTAACAAATGCTTTGTGTTTGCATCACGTTACATGCGTAAGAAGAAAACCACATCTTAGGCATCTGATAAGGAGAAGAAGCGTGAAAAATATCCAAGATCTTACTTAGATCAAATTCATGCATATGTGTTGGAAAACCTTGATATATTTGAAGACTATCGAAGGTAACAAATAAAATCAGTAATATGGATGAGAAATATTCATTTATATATAGTTTACCAATACAAACTTATATATTGTTCATATAGGCGACATCTCGAGAAGCTTAAGAATAAAATAACTGGTAGGAATACAACACATAATATTCAGAAAAGACATAAGAAAGTATTTTTAGATTAGTTTAGAATTGATATAAGTATTTTACAATTAAATGTTGAACATTCATAATATAACTTGTCCTAAATATTCTCATATTGTTTCGCTTAGGTTGAAAAATCACTTCTTGATGGCACTACAATACCAGATGAAATTATTATTCATGCACAACACCCTTATCATGAAGTAAAACGTTATAATGAGCATTTGGTCAATGGATATAAATTTCGAATGCTAGAGACCGATGATAGGAGGGTAACCCAAATAATGGGTTCATGAGTTTGTTTGCTCAAGAATGTTTTCAAGTATAAGAGATCAGAACTCAATTCTAGCTGACATACTATATTATGATCAATTAGAAGATATTATTGAGGTAATTTATGGGTTTGGTAAACCAAAACAATGTAGTTACATGATGTTCAAGGTTCGGTGGTGTCCTGCAAAAAAGCAAAAGGATCATTGCAGATTTACACTAATTAATCTCCATCGAGAAGTATATACGGATGATAAATTCATTTTCGCAGAACAAGCTGATACATGATTCTTTGTGAAAGATCCGAGTGTCATGTCTGATTAGGTGGTTTTGTACAAGGAGCCAAGATCTATTGTTCTTCCTAATAACAATAAAAAATATAAAAAAGTGAAGATAATTTTAGTGAACCAATTGGGTTAACTGATGGCGTTTGGAAAGAATTCTCTTACACACAGAATGTGGCGCTTGATGTAGGTATGAACTATATTACACTGCATTACCAATTGTCAAGTTTCATATTAAAATCAATAATGCATTTCATAATTATATATCTCATGAGCATGTATATATTTTTTCTTAACTATGTTAAAAATTAAATTTTCTAATGAGGAGTGTGAGGAGGCTCTTTAGTGGGCACCGTGATCGATCACGGAGTATCACCTCAGGTACTAGTATTGAGGAGACACCACCATCTACGGATGCAGGTATAAATTGTTTAATATTTTAATAACTTTTATAAATTATTAGTTATCTAGCTCATATTGTTCATTTGTTGCATATTTGGGTTATTCAACACCCGACCCCTCTGATGCAACACCAGAACCATCCCTCGACATCAGTATTTAGTATTTAATATTTAATATTTGATTCTGGTCAATTTAAATTTTACATTAATGATACTCTTTTGTTATGTAGATGATTCATGGATGCCATCATTTTCTTTGGATACATTCCAGACTGACTTGCGTCCGAAGACACAAGACTATAGCAGTTTACCTTCCGTCTGGACTCTCATAAGTCCAGGGTTAAATCAGTGAGGCACCACCCACGTGCTGCGATAAGATTAGAGGAGATGATTCCTATGTTAGAGACTAGGAAAGTTGTTTCACTCACAGCCAAAGAAAGGGAGATCGTGAATGGTAAATTTTATAAATACTTTTAATTTTCACATTTATATATTATATGATATATTATCATATTGTTATTATTATAGGTACTAAGCCAGATCGCATTGAGGGATGACATGGCGGGAGTAAGCCTGAGTCTAAACAACTGTCACAAGGCATGAGGGCCATTATTTGGTGGAATAATGACGCATTGCTCATTAGTTCTTGGTCGTCCAGATTGAATTCGTATATCGAGGTTCTTGTGTGTAGAGCGAACATCATCAATCCTTATTTTAATTTTCGAGAACTATCATGGACTGCCTATGAGGATATATAGAATGAGCTTATGGTAACTTTATATTACTTTAGCTTTTTATTTATTAATAATTAGTAATTGATATTAAATTATCCTAACTGAATGTGTATGTAAATTTACAGGAAAGCTTCTGCCTCGAGGACTTTAAGGGGGCTTGGCATTATGTTTTTAATGTTAAGGTTGAAGTTGTCCTTAAAGAATGGAGTCATGAGATTAAGCACAAAACCTATGATATGTATTCAGAGGACTAGCAAAATTTTTTAAACCTTGATGATAGAGTTGACGAGCTTTATTTCACAGCTCTCCTCGTGTATTGGGACACCATTGCCACCTAGGTTAGTTTTAGGAAAACTACACATGAAAACTACACTAAAACCTTGAGATATTCTTTCATCACATATTTACTGAAATATTTTTTTTAAAGAATAAATCAACAAAAGGATCACTGAATAGAAAGAAAAAGATGCATGACCACCACTTGAGCGCACACTCCTATGCCAACATAGAGGATGGTTATTGTCGGGATACAGTATATGTCATTTAACGTTTTAAATGATCTTAATGCTTAGTATGACTATGAAATCTCATAAATTTATAATATGATAGGAAAAATCAAGAATGGTGATAAACTTGAAGGCAAAGTTGGCATATGGTACTTTCCGTGATCGATATAGGGATGATGACAAGAATTGAGATAAGATCAAGGCAAATCTCGAGTTGGTGGTGAGAATTACATATAACTTAATTAGTATTATTAACTCTATTTCGTTCTTAATTTTACTAAAAAAATAAGAACACGAATAATATGGTCTTTACAGAGGAATATATGACATATGAATAATCTAACACATTGACCTAGTAGTAAACAAATTTGCAAGTAAGTCAATTTGATATTTACCTTGAATAATTATTAAAATAAAGTTGTAATCAATTTGATATTTATAAACTTATATTTGTACTTTAGGAGGATTTTGAAACTGCAACCAAGGAGGCTACAATACTGTACATGTCGTAGGAGGAAGAACAAGGCAAGTCGGACCCTCACATACTTTCTGCAGAGGATAATATCACTCTCACTTAGAACATGATGGGACATAATAGGTAGGGATGGTAAAAAATTAAATCAATTGGAATACTACATTCCTATTTATATTTTTTTAACATTATTGAATTCGAGAGCAAAATCTAATATTCATTTCTCCCTAATAATAGGAGAGGAAGATATCCTCTGCATGGTATTGGAACTTCATCAGGAATAAGCATAAGATCATCCATAACATCCTCCACATCATCTACAACAATGAGACCAGCCCTAAGTAATTTCCAGGATATGCTATTTGTCCTACGTGTCTCTGCGTATTTGTCTGACAAGATTGACCCAGAGCTGCATGTTCAGGTAACTAGTGAGATGAGCAAAGTTGTGAGGAGGGCCCACTCGATGGACGATGTCATGTCTTACGTTGTAGAATATTTAGGTGGTGTGATTCCCTCTAGCATGTTTGGTGGTATCATACGGCTCATAAGCTCGGGTGTTGATAATTACGGCGTTGGGTAGAGCGGCACTCAGGTATCTTATTTTTTCTTATATTTATAAAATTATTTATGTTTAATATGTTATCAAACACCACATAATTATTATTCAATTAGACCTTCAGAATGGAGATATTGGAGGGAGCAACACTCGTCCTCGTACAAGGGATAGAGATGCTGCCGATGATGACGAGATCTTAGGTTTTTTTAATGCAATGAATACTTTTTTATTTGTTATAGCACTCTATTTTTATTCATGTTGTGTACTCTATCTTGTTCATGTGCATTGCTAGTGTATATGTTGTTGTATGTATTCATTGGACGGAATTGTTGGATGTATATTTTGGGTTGGATAGTTGGATCTGTATATTGAAGGTGATATTTGATTATATTTGGAATTGTTGGATGTATATTTGTACAAGGAATTGTTGGATCTGTATATTCATGTGTATATTATAATTTTAATTAAATGTATAGGTAAATGATATTAAAATATTTTTTTGTTGGGAAAAAAGCAACCAAGACGGAATTTCCGTCTAGGTTGAGCCAGCCTAGATGGAATTTCGACTAGGTTCCTATAATGGCAATCTAGATAGAAATCCGTCTAGGTTGCAACCTAAATAGAAATTTGTTAGACCCTAGTGGGGGGTGATTAGGGTCTTAGGCTAATCTAATCCCGATTAAATTCCAATTAAAATTAAGTTAATCAATTTATTCTTGCAAGAATGATATAAGATGGATATGAGCAAGAATGATAAGAAAAAGCACAAATGAAATATACGCTAAGCAAACACAAACACAAGATATGTTTACAAGGTTCGGTCCCCACGACCTACGTCCCCGCTCCTCACCTCCAGGAGATACTCCACTATCACAATCCGGTTTGGAAGCCAGAACTTCTACACACTCGGTTTACAAGTTCACCGAAAACTCTCACACTACACAAACACTATGCAATAACACTTTACACACTAAGTGTAGGAACCTAGCCCGTGTCCTCCTCCTCAAGTACTCGGATGCAACCTCTCCTTAGGTTCGTCAACCGACGCCACTCCTATTGGATTCGACCCCGTCTCTCTCCTCACACTTCTCTCGGTGTACAAGTGTATTACAAGTGATACTCACAAAAAGGATTAAATACAATGGTTTGTTCTCAATAATAAATGAGAACACAAATGAAGCTCACACTTACTAAACCACACCCCACAACCCACACTATATAGTATGAAGATATTAAGCTCAATATGTGTGTGTGTTAACAGTGAATGAAAAATAATACAACTCAATAAATATAGCTAAATAAATGAAAATGAAGTAGCAAGCTATATAAGGAAGAGTTTAGAAAACTTCTCAAACAAAAAGAACAGTAGATGATGATCCCAATAGGATTTGAAAGCCACTTCTTGTTGTAGAAAACTTCTCTTGAAGTAGATTATCGAAAATTAGCTTAACAGCTCTTTAAACGCTTCTTAAACCTTTGTTAAAACTTCTTGTAAAACAAAACACTTGATTTTCTTAGTTCCTGAAATAGAAGAGCAATGGGGTATTTATACCCACTCAAGAACTCAGCAAAAACCAACTTAAAATGACCAAAAAGCCCCCAGAGAACCGTTATAGAAAATAGCCGTTAAAAATCAATGATGAAATCTGCGGTCGACCGTGGAAATCTCGCGGTCGACCGCGAGACACAAAAATATTAAGAACAAGGTTTTAAAGCTGGCGGTCGACCGCGAAAGTCTTTGGATGGTTCACGGTCGACCGTCACGGTCGACCACAGGCATATAAAAGCCATACATGAAAATTTATACATGACGGTCGACCGTGGCGGTCGACCGCAAACTGACACAGTCTGAAAAACCTGTTTTTGGCCGATTTTGAAAATACTTTAAAAATAGCAAATCAATTCCAAAAATAATAAAACTTTAGGAAAAGTTTCTAAATGATAAAATGAACATATTAGAAAAGGAATTTTTGGAAAAATAATTTTTGTTTGCAAAAACACACTATTTTTGAAAAGTGTTCGTAAAAAAAATCAAAATTCTTTTCTATTTGGGTTCCAAAAGAATTAACTTCTTTACATAAGAATTTTTATATTTCTGATTTTATTAAAAATATTTGTTTATCAACTAACTATTTAGGCAAATCAAACTCTTCATGGGTTTGGTTTCCTAAAGGTTAATTTAATGGACCCAACATAGTATGGGTACCAAAACTATAAATGTTCATCTTTTCAGGTACCTAAGAAAGATAGGTGGATTTTGGATAGTGGTTGCTCTAAACATATGACTGGAAATATACAATTGTTGTCATATTTTCAAAACAAGGATGGTGGTACCGTTACTTTTGGAGATAACAACAAAGAAAAAGTCATCGGTATTGGATCTGTCGGTAATTCAAACAAACATATTATTGATAATGTTTTATTAGTTGATGGTCTTAAGCATAATTTACTTAGTATTGGTCAACTTTGTGATAAAGGTTTTAAAATTGTTTTTGAAAAAGAATCTTGCTTAATTTATGATATTGATTTAATTACTATTATTTTCAAAGGCCATAGAAAAAATAACATATATGTTTTATCCATGAAAAATATTTTAAATGAACATTGTCTTATTGCATCATCTAATGATTCTATTTTATGGCATAAACGTTTTAAACATGTTAATTTTAAACACATTTCTATGATTTCTAAGAATGATTCAGTAAATGGTTTACCTAAAATTTCTTTTAAAAATAATTTTTGTGACGCATGTCAACAAAGAAAAATACACAAATCTTCTTTTAAATCTAAAAACATAATATCTACAAGTAGACCATTAGAATTAATTCACATAGATTTTTTTTATCCTTCTAGAGTAGCATCTTTAATTGAAAGTAGATATGCATTTGTTCTTGTTGATGATTATTCTAGATTCACATGGGTAATTTTTCTTAAACATAAAAATAATGCTTTTAATGAGTTTTCTATATTTTGCAAAAGAATTCAAAATAAAAAATCTACTTTTATTATCTCTATACGTAGTGATCATGGAGGTGAATTTAAAAATGAATTATTTGCAAACTTTTGTGATAAACATGGTATATCATATACTTTTTCTTTTCCTCGAGCTGCTCCATAAAATAAAGTTGTAGAAAGAAAAAATAGAACTTTACAAGAATGTGCTAGAACCATGTCGTGGGATAGTAATTTACCAAAATATTTTTGGGCAGAAGATGTATCAATAGCTTGTTATATATTAAACAAAGTTTTATTAAGACATATTTTAAAGAAAACCTCTTATGAATTATTTTATAATAAAATTCCTAAAATATCTTACTAAACTTTTTGGTTGTAAATATTTTATTTTAAATACAAAGGATAACTTAGATAAATTTGATTCTAAATCTGATGAAGGAATTTTTGTTGGATATTCTAATCATAGTAAAGCATATAGAATATATAACAAAAGAACTTTAGTTATTGAAGAATCTTTACATGTTTCTTTTGATGAAAATTTTTCAAAACCACCTATTGTTTTAAATAATAATGATGATATAAATGATACTATTCATGATACTCCAATGTTAGATATTACAAAAGATGATAATTTACAAAATGATTTACCCAAAGATTTTGTAGAAGTTAAAAATCATCCACATGATTTAGTCATTGGAAATATTTCTGATAAAGTAACTACTAGATCTCATTTTAATTTGATTGCTCATACTGTTTTTATTTCAACTATTGAACCTAAAAATATAAAAGAAGCACTACTTGATGATTCTTGGATAATTGCTATGTAAGATGAACTTAATCAATTTGCTAGAAATAATGTTTGGGATCTTATACCTAGACCTTAAAATAAATCCATTATTAGAACAAAATGGATTTTTAGAAATAAATTAGATGAATTTGGTCAAGTTGTTAGAAACAAAGCGAGATTAGTTGCTCAAGGTTATAATCAAGAAGAAGGAATTGATTATGATGAAACTTATGCACTTGTTGCTCGTTTAGAATCAATTAGAATTTTACTTGCATTTACATGCTTTATAAATTTTAAATTATTTCAAGTGGATATTAAAAGTGCATTTCTAAATGGTTTTATAAAAGAAGAAGTTTTTGTAGAACAACCTCTAGGTTTTGAACATGAAAGTTTTCCAAATCATATTTTTAAACTTAAGAAAGCTTTATATGGTCTTAAACAAGCACCTCGTGCTTGGTATGATAGATTAAAGAAGTTTCTTTTAACTTCAGGTTTTAAAATTAGAAAAGTTGATTCAACATTATTTATTAAGAAAATAAATAAAGATATTTTACTAATCCAAATATATGTAGATGATATTATTTTTAGTTCTACTAACAATAATTTTTGTTAAGAGTTTGCTAAGACTATGCAGGATGAATTTGAAATGAGTCACATGGGTGCACTGAATTTTTTCCTTGGACTTCAAATTAAACAATTAAAAGAATGAATATTCATCAATCAAAGCAAGTATGTAAAAGATTTACTCAAACATTTTGGAATGGAAAATACAATAAGAAAACCAACACCAATGAGCACTACTACATCACTTGACAAAGATGAAAATGATCATGGTGATGAACATTGTGGAACTTTTGGTCTTTATGGCAAGTCTTTACCTACCTATTTGGATGGGTGAAGTTATGGACTATGTTCATAATCTGGATGATTTGTTTGAAGTATTAGCTCATGTTGAAGAAATAATGTCATGTTTAGCATAAATGTTTATCTCTTTTTGTTGATGACAAAGGGGGAGAAATGGTTATCTATATTAAATTTATGTAATGTTATAGACTCAAATTTGCATATATACAGGGGGAGTAAGTATTTTATTTCATAATATTTAAATCTGGTTATAAAATACATACATATGTATAAATTATTTGTTATCATCAAAAAGGGGGAGAATGTTGAATATCATGTCTCCATGATATTATTTTGATGATAACAATTTATATAATATGTGTTATACAAATACACTAACTTTTATATGCAGATTTCAATATCAAAATATGAACAAGTGCAAGTTGAGTTCAAGGCATTATGAAGTGAAGAAGATGAAGATCATATGAGGTAATGTATTTTACATTTTCTTTACTTAGAATTATTGTACCAGCCTTGATCACTCACACACACACACACACACACATAAATATTAGAACACACTAACACAGGCTTAGTGTGTTGGTTAATTATAAAAATCCCCTATGTTAACCATTAGAGTTATAGTTAATTATTGGGTATCAAAACATTTAATTCATATTTTTTTTACTCTTAGTAGTCGACTAATTAGAATAGTAGTCGACTACTCATGTATATGACTTAAATATAAGTTTCTGTCAATTTACAGTATAGTCGACTAATTTGGATAATAGTCGACTACTCAAGTTTATGACAGAAATATAAGTCTCTGTTATTTTACAGTATAGTCGACTAATTGACATTATAGTTGACTACTGAAGGCAAAATACATTTTCTAAGTTTCTGTCTAATTACAGTATAGTCGACTAATGACCTTTATATTCGACTACTGAGAAATTTTCTAACTTCACAGGTTCTGTTTAAACTCAGTGTAGTCGACTATTCTGTCCTATAGTCGACTACATATACAGTTTTTCCAGATTTTAAAGTTTAAATTTATGACTGTTTATAGCTGTTTTTTAAACGTTTTCAAAGTTCAAATAATTGTCTTTTCAAGGACTATAAATAGGTTATTTATTCAGGAAAAATGTAGAGACTTACATACCCATAAGCTTTGATCTTTGTGTATTTTTCAAGTGTAAAAACATTCAGATTTTGAGAAAAAGAAAAGTTTCTGAAATTACCTTTGAACATCATTCAAATACTTATTATTTAGGCAATTTACGGAAGTTTGAATCATTCCTAAGCCACTACTATACTACACTACAAATCAAGGCTTATAGGAATTGAAATTGTTGCTTCAAAAGTTCTCTCGGTTTGTGAGAGGTGTTAATCTCTTGTTTTAGAGATTGGTGTGTAAATTGGCAAGGTGTTTGTCAACTGGTGTTGTAATTTGCAGGGACTTGCAAATTGGTCAGGTGTGCTTTTAATTTTGTAAGTTTATTCAAAATCATAGTGGAAACTCTCAAACGGGATTTGCTTAGGGACTGGATGTTTACCGGATTGGTGGAACCAGTATAAAACTTTGTGTTTGTATTTGTGTTTGTGAATTTCTGAGATAACTATTTTTCTTTACAATTTATAATCTACTTTGCATAAATTTTAAAAGAGCACTATTCACCCCCCTCTAGTGTTCTAGTGTATCTATTTCAGATCCTACAGGTTCTGATATGATCCTATCGGTGATTTTATTACTGTAAAAATCCCCATAAAAATTCATAAAAAATGTTTGGCTCTTCAAAGGGTGCTCTCTCTCCTCTGTCGCTTGATCTAGTCAGTTTCCTCTTCATTTTTGCAATATCTTGCAAATTCCTAGACCCAAAGATCCTTTAAAAATGTTTGTTGTTGTTCATTTTATCTATTACCCTTTAAAAGAGGGAGTTCATGAAAAACTTTACCTTCCCCAAAATAGTCCTCCACCAAATTTAGTTACCAAACGTATCCTGAATTCATAAACCATTACTCTTTCATCGGTTACGCCTATATCCTCCTCCTTTCAATTCATCATCGGTTACGCCCTAATCCTTACACTTCATCGGTTACGTCCTCTCCCCCGATCTTCCGTTACCTCCCCTGACTTTTAAAGATGAAGATGAATTCTTAGTTTTTCTCAGTCATCATCACCATTCTACCTCCATCATCATCAACGCTTCACCGTTCTTCTCATATTTTGGAAATTGGTTAGAATCTTTCCTTTTTTGTTTTAATTTTAAATATTTAAAGAATAATTTCATTTAATTTGGTTCTAATTAGTTCTGCCAGCTTGTTGTTCATCGGTCCTCTTATCACTCTCAATTTTTCCCTTCTTGATCTTTGATTCATTGTTCGTGGTTCCAGATGAAAGCTTCTGAGATGTGTCTTTTCTTAAATTTGGCTCAGCTACACCTCCAATACCTAAATTTAAAGAATAATTTCATTTAATTTGGTTCTAATTAGCCAGCATCTAAATTTTTTTCTATTTCAAATTAGGTCAAGTGTTTTTTGATCTAGGGCTTGCTTCAAGTGTTCTAATTGATCCTGTGTCAATTTCATCAGGTAAAAATTCTATTTTACGTATCCATCTGCTGTACATTTAGGCCAATGATGATCATTATTACATTGGTGTATCTTTTTGTTGCTGTAATTGATTGTATTTGCGCCATTCATTTTTGCCTTTCTCTCTACATTGAGGTATTGGCTATCTGGTAATACTTGTGAGCTACATTTGGGGGGGGGTTTGGGGGTTAGCCTGTGGTTTGGATGTATAATTAAAGCCTGAGTTTTCAAGATGCTTCACATGAGATTGGAGCAAATAGAAAATTTAGGTGGAATATATACATATAAGATAAAATTGCAAACCCCCTTTACTGCTGGTTTACGAGTCAATACACGATTTATATTATAACTCCTACTTTGCTTTTTCTGGTGGAATGTATCTTAACCATTCAGGATCGATGCTTCCATGATCCGTAACCATCCGATTGAGGAAGTCCTGGAAAGAGGTAATCATAATTAGATTAACCATGTTCTGGAAAAACAAATTAACTGTAAACTAATTTTGATGATAATCTATAGCTAGAAATGGTAACCATAATCTATGAGAAGTATTTTTGTTATTCCATAGTAAAAGGATGGCAGTGACCACAAGTTACATGAATAAATTACAATTCAATATGGGTATAAATATATACTTGAAATTGATTTTGTTTGATTAATGAACTGAATCCTCCTCCATTAGACTCATCAAGATTTAACTTCTATTTAGGACATTTTTCTAGGCTTACCTTGATTCGTTCTGCCAGCTTGTTGTTCATGCTTTGTTCTCGGATAGTATTCAATATTTTATCGACATCTTCATTCCTTAATGCCTCATAGTCCAGTGAGTCCATTGTGTCATTGCTTCGTTCTTTTTTCGCACCATCATTTTCTACCTCTTTTCGCAGATTATTCCAGTCATTGGTCCTCTTATCACTCTTAACTTTTCTTTTCTTAATCTTTGATTCATTGTTCATGGTTCCAGATGAAAGCTTCTGAGATGTGTCTTTTCTTAAATTTGACTCAGGTACACCTCCAGCACCTAAATTGTTCCCCTGATTGTCATTGTTTAAAATTTAAGAAGATTGGCGAGTTTCAACTGCTTGCTGAGGTCTTGCCATATAAACTTCTGCTTGTCTCTCTCTTTGTTGAAACACAAGTTCATTCTCTTCTTGTTGATTTAAACATAAACAAGAAATATTTGTCTTTGAAGAGAACTCATTTTGACAACAACAATGTATCTCATTTTGAAGTGGCCTCATTCCTCCAAATGAAACATCATGAGAGGCAACATTAGCATTGGTTGAACTTCCTGTAGACATAGCATATTGCCTGCTCATTGACTCATTTATAATCCTTTGATTTAATTCAAAAGCAGCTGGAGGTAAATAAGACTGGCTATATTCATTTATAAAAACATCAGATAACTCTGTTCTCAAAGATGAGCTCGAAATTTTTTGATAACCATAAGATGATGGAGCACCAAACAACTTGTCAATTCGTATGGATTCTGACCAATCAATCAAACTCTTGTGTGTTGCCGATAATATGCTTTCGTTGCCGGTAGCTTTCAAGTCATTCAGCACTTTTCCATCTGCCATATCTAGAAGCTATCTGAATGAACTGACACAACCGCCCCTACCTATAGTTAGTAACTCGTCACCTTCAGAGTTCATAACTGGAATCGGTTTGAGCTGTTCAGATGTATGATCTGGATATTCTGAAAAATTTTGAGATGAAGCTAAACAATTCTGTGATGAAACAACATCGAATGATAGGGTTGAGTTATTTTATTTTTCAGATTGTGATTTCGGTTGTGATTTCATTCCTAAATTAGGTATATCAATTCTATTTTGATCAATCTAATATCAATTGTAGTTATGTATGTTGTGAAAACCTATTGTGCAATTACCAATTTAGTTTACATGTGCAATTCTGTATGTTGTGAAAACCTGTTCCTTGAGTGTCGCACTGGTAGTGTCATTGTTGCCATCTCCACCTTTTGGCGCCTGTTGTTGATGATTCACCATTTCCACCTCACCTTCCTTTTCATGCTCCTCCATCCTTTCTTACCTCTCCTGTGGAACCAGTTCGGCCTGAAATTTTATTCTCACCTTTAGTTCCTTTTGATGCTCCTTCATCTTTTCTTCCTCCTCCGACCATCCCTAGCAGGAACTGAGTCCTTTGCTATATTAAAATTGTGATGTCATGCTACGTATATTACGATGTTATGCTCTTATTTGGTCATGCATCTTCCTGCTATTTATAAGAATAATAACGAGAAAGTTACATATATTTACTGCAATCAGTAGTCCTCGTATTAATAATTTGACTACATTTATGATGACATGGAGGGATTGTTTTTAATTTGTTCCTTTGCTCGTCTTGGTTTGATCAGAAATTCTTCAAAGTTTTTGAATTCCCCAAGATGTAGGTTTTAAACATTCTCTGAGCATACTAATGCTGTCACTGCGGTCCACTTCATGGCTAATAACCATTGTCTTCTGAGTGCCTCACTGGATGGAACCGTTTGAGCATGAGATTTGTTTTGTTATCAGAATTTTAGAACATTTACTACTCCTACACCCAGGCAATTTGTTGCATTGGCTTCAGACCAGAGTGGTGAAATAATTTGTGTTGGGACACTGGATTCTTTTGAGGTATTTGATATATTAATCTGTGTGTTTTAGTTATGCTAATAAGCTTTTCTTTTGTCTTGTCTTGACAGTTTCATGTTATTTTGGGTTTCAGATTTTTATTTGATCAATAAAAACTGACCGTCTATTAGATATTCTTAGCGGTCATGGAGGACCAGTTCATGCTTTGATGTTTTCGCCTACAAATGTAAGTAAAATCCCTTTCTTTCTTTTTGTTCTTTAAAAAGATAAAATTGCATGCTAAATATCATTTCAGATTGTACTCATCTTATTTAGCTAATTTATTTATCTTTTGCTTAGATATATAATTCATGCTTTGTTATTTTTTATGCATATTATACAAACCGACTGTTTCCTTATGTCATATTTGTATATATGTATGTGTGTTGTTCATGTATGTATGTCTGTACATTACCTCTTTTAGCAAAAGACTGAAGTGGTGCAATAAAACTACTCCGGTTGAATAAATTTAATGTTTTCATAGTAGGTTTTCACTCTATTGAATAAATTTAATATGCTTTATTTTGGATTGTACGATTATTTGAATACTGTTGTTCTAACTGGAAAGTTGCAGGTTTGTGTTTCCTTTTAAAATAATGTGTCTTGAATGTAGTCTCTATTTATATTTTTAAAGTTACTTAGTTTTAGTAAATGCATTTGTGAATTGTAAATGTAAGTCAAAAATGTGAAAATTCTTAGTTTTTTTAAAATAAAATAGCGGCGTAATTTCATATTGCTGAAGCTGACATCTAAATTCTCATATGAAAAAAATATGTTATATAATTGTACGAGAACAATTGCTATCAAATTAATTCTTGTAGAATGATGTTTTTCTTGGGCTACACTGATACTCATAATCAAACCTTTGTTTTTATGTATGACAAGTCTGGACAGTTTCATCAGGCTTTTGTTTTTTAACATTCTCTGAGCATACTAATGTTGTCACTGCAGTCCACTTTATGACTAATAACCATTGTCTTCTGAGTGCCTCACTGGATGGAACCGTTTGAGCATGGGATTTGTTTTTGTTACCGGAATTTTAGAACATTTACTACTCCTACACCCAAGTAGTTTGTTGCATTTGATTCAGACCAGAGTGGTGAAATAATTTTTGCAGGGACACTGGATTCTTTTGAGGTATTTGATATATTAATCTGTGTGTTTTAGTTATGCTCATAAGATTTTCTTTTGCCTTGTCTTGACAGTTTCATGTTATTTTGGATTTCATATTTTTGTTTGGTCAATGAAGACTGGCCATCTATTAGATATTCTTAACGGTCATGGAGGACTAGTTCATGGTTTGATGTTTTCACCTACAAATGTAAGTAAACTCCCTTTCTTTCTTTTTGTTGTTTAAAAATATAAAATTGCATGTTAAATATCATTTAAGATTGTACTCATCTTATTTAGCTAACTTTATTTATCTTTTGCTTAGATATATAATTCATGGTTTGGTATTTTTTATGCATATTATACAAACCAACTGTTTCCTTAGGTCACGTTTGTATATATGTATGTGTGTTGTTCATGTATGTATGTTTGTACATTACCTCTGTTAGCAAAAGACTGAAGTGGTGCAATAAACCTACTCCGGTTGAATAAATTTAATGTTTTCATAGTAGGTTTTTACTCTATTGAATAAATTTAATGTTTTGAAAAAGTTTATTTTTCTTTACTGGATGCTTATTTTTTTATTACTTTAGGAAAAAAGGCCCATGATAAATTTAATAAATATACAGGTTTCAAACGGAAAGATGATTGTTCGGATTGGATGAAATTACAATTTCTTTCCAACTGAGATTTAAAGGTATAAATCCAATTTTATGAGTGTATATGAAACTTGCTAGACATCCTTGATAAGGTGTCACATACAACATCTTATATTATACTAACCCACTATTAGTATATCTCGACTTATATAAATACATACAACAAAAAAACATCAGCCATTCGACAGCTTTCCAATTTGAACAACCACCCTCCACCAAATTTCCAAGCATTCGACCTTCCTGCTGTTGGAGAGTACACAGATCATTCAATGCTAAACCGTAGGTGGCAGCATGTTCGAGGTGTATAACAAATGCCGAATCCTGATATAATACACAATGGAACTTCTTAGTACAACAAAATGTCTAGCTGGGTAGTAATAATAAAGGAAAGGTTAGCATGTGCTGATAACTCATCATGAGCTTGATTTATTTGTAAAAATTCTACATAAAAAATTTCATGTTTATAGCTGCATTGGTTCTGTACTAGCATTCTATATTCTTTTCCTCTTTTCCTCCCTGCTGTAGCACATTGTCTTGTTCCAAGCTGCTGCACGTTAGCTTGAATACCTTTAACCTGGATCCAAGATTACTTCTAGATTTTTGAGTTAATAGATAATGACAACTATCCACATGTTAGTGTTTTACTTATGTACCCACGCTCTTCTGTTTATTTGGTGCTTGGTCTGATCCATGCAGAGGTTTGGGTTTTCCTCCTCCGTGTGGTCTATTCTTTTGGGAGTTTTCCGCAAGTGTTATGTATAATTAAACACTGGGAGCACACATTATGTTTTCAGTGGGTGTTGAAACATCACTCTTGTGCTATCTGTATGTCACAACATTTAGTGGATGTAGCAGCGGTTAGGCTGGACCATGTTAAAGTTATTTATGTCTTTGTATTTGCGGTTTCGTCCGTGTTATGATTGTTCAGAACTTCGTACATCTTGATATTGCAGGAACTGTGATATCCAGAGGGGGGGGGGTTTATCCATCTGAAAAAAGTGTTAGAAACTTGCAACTGCACTCGCACAAATTTTTAGAAATTGATTTAAATGTAGACTATTGTTGATATAATATGTAGGTTAATTGCAAAATGACATGCAAGCTTGAACATCAACAGGTGGGCTATCCTCGCCAAGTCCAAACAGGCTGCCAGCAAGGGAAGCAACATAATTTAAGGGATTGTGTATCTATATTTGAATTTTAGAAAATGTATGACACAATGTCATAGGAGGTCCAATCAAAAGATGTACAAGCAAATAATTGACATGTACATGACTCAAAAGGTTTACTCTAATCTTTCTCTCATAAACTTCCGCATTTTCATTACTTACTAATTATGATTGTACTGTGCATGTTTTTGTACTAAACATTTACCGAAGTCCTGGTTTCTTTCCTCATATTTTGTGTACAGATATGATTGACTATTGTACTAAACATTTAACGAAGTTCCTCCCACACCCATCCTTACTTCGGAAAGGAAAAATTAGGCATGTAACCATTAGTACTCACTACTCAAATTGTTCTGAGCATAGGGATAATTACGGACTTGTATAGGGTTGTTCTTACTCATTTCTATATTGTAATTTGTACGTTGCAAGTCTCATACAAAATGTGGAACATTTCATGCAACCAGCAAGTGAATCAATCAGTGAAAAGTAATCAGGAGTTTGTTCTGTAACTCACTATAACTCAAGTATTTATCATATCGTTACATTATTTATATAAGCAGGTGGATCATTTGTTATGTCCTTCCAATCACAACATGGTTGTCTGCATAGTACAAACTCATAAATAGATTATCAAATTTTATTAGAAAGTTAGACTGGCTTAGATTGGTGTTATTGTCTAACTACTGAACAGAGAATGTGTCAAGGTTAGCGATTATCACAATCTCTGGAAGTCTAATTGTCTGATGGACGACCTTGATTTTTGCTAATCAGTTAACCAATGCAACCTAGGATTTAGCCTCCAAACTTCTTCGAAATAGAGAAAAATCTGGTAGGGAGCACTATTTTAAAAGCCTCCAAACTTCTTCGAAATAGAGAAGAATCTGCTAAGCAGATTCCACAAATAATGCTTGTGCATATGCAATAGGTAAAATTTAGTAGTATTGCTGTCAATATCTTATCGCTTGTAATATGTATATATGTTGATCCACACACACCCGTACATATTATGCATATAAGTTAATAAGAGGCCAAGAAAGTGATTTATTCTTCTAGCCTGAATATCAACTTGGATTATGATTGCCCTCTTTAAAAAATAGTTGCTAATCTGTGTCTAAGACAATCAACATTCAAATATTTCATGAACTGGGTTTTGTAATATGTATATATGTTGATCCGCACACAACCATACATATTATGCATCCAAGTTAATAAGAGGCCAAGAAAGTGATTTATTCTTCGAACCTGAATGTCAACTTAGATTATGAATGCCCTCTTTAAAAAATAGTTGCTAATCTATGTCTAAGGCAATCAACATGAAAATATTTCATGAATTGGGTTATTTGTTAGTCCATTTATTTAATAAAATACTTCTTAGTGCTTCTACTGAGAAAACTCTTGCTCTTTTAGTGTGCGATTCTTTTTCAAAATGGCAAGGGAGGCTTCAGAGTTACCAGGATGTTTCAGCTCAAGAGTAAGACGTCTGCTCCATCTCCATGTTGATCCTGGAGATGTTCAGAAATATATGTGGAAACTGCGACATTGCTTCACAGAGATGATCAGCAAGTCATGGTTCAATAATGAAGCTTTTACTTGATTATGTTACCATGAATGCTATTGCTATTCAAAAGATATTAAAGAAGTATGACAAAGTAAGTAATTCAATACTTATTGTGTTCCAGATAACTTTAGTGTAAATTCTTACGTTATTAGTTTAATATATGGCAGGTACATGGATCTGTTATTGGCAGAAATTTTATGACTAAAATGCATGATAAGAGGAATGAACTTTTGCAATCACCTTGGCTAATTGAACTAGGTGCATTTTATGTAAACTTTAAGGGGTCGAACATTGGAGAACTTAGAGAATTTTTCATATAATTCTCTCATATAATTCTCTTGTGATTTAAGTGGTACACAACCTGTCTATGAACTTTTCTGACTCCATTAAGTATGAGTACAGTCTTACATTTGCTATTTGCCTGGAAAGATATTTGCTTCCATTCTTCATAATGTTAGATGTTTACTGTTCTGCGCTTTATAATATTATAGTATTCCATTTCCATAGTCCAAATATTCAGTAATTTTGAAATACAGGGCTATTTGTAGGAGGATTTTCATGTCCTTCTCTTTTCTAAAACCACATTTGTTACTTCACTACTTCTCTGCAAATTTATTTTGATGATGAATTTAACTTTTTTTCAAAGGGATATGATGATTATCCTCTGGTTCCAT
Source organism: Asparagus kiusianus (assembly GCA_022839385.1). Classification (NCBI taxonomy): domain Eukaryota; kingdom Viridiplantae; phylum Streptophyta; class Magnoliopsida; order Asparagales; family Asparagaceae; genus Asparagus; species Asparagus kiusianus. Next base: position 105,635 of record BQKN01065087.1, read on the forward strand.
GAATAAAGTAATATTTGGAAAATACTTATAACAATCTGGAAGCCTAACTCGTTGATGGTTGGAATGGAAATTTTCTATTCGATTTGATATCAAATTTGCATTCAAGTTTAATTTTAAGATTATGTCTATATGTTTGATCAATTGTTTACATTAAATAATTTATTAACAATATTTTCCAAATTAAAATTATACACTTATAATAAATAATAAAAATTTTACCACGTACATTGCACGTGTATAAAACCTAGTGACTACAAAAGTATCAGTAAATGATTAGTTAGGCTCTATCTCTACCAGCGAAGGATTAATAAATAGCCTAGGGTGTTGTCTCCTCTGTGGCTTGATCAACTTGGCACTTGGCCCCTTTAATTTTTCTTCATCTTTGCAATATTTCATCAATTCTCCTTTGATACCCAAACACCAAGAAAATTTGTTTAAATTTTTTATTCATTTTATTACCGCAAAATCACAGTAAATTTTTTCAAAAAATGAGTGAAGTTATTAGGCACTATCTCTACTCTATTGCTCCATCTACTCCATGCTTTCACAAAAATACTACAAAAAATTGTTCGATATAAACTGTTCAATTTGTTACCGTGACAATCTCATTAAAAATATTCAAAAATAAAATAAAATAAAATAAAGATTAGATGTTTAACACGCTCTTTCTCCTCCTCCGCACAATCTACATGGAGGAAGATGATTTCAAATATGGATCGAATCGATTTAAAGCATCCGATTGTTAGAGATTTAAACGTAAAGATTGTTTTACTTGTCTTGAATATTAAAATACTTAGATATTCTTTTCCTTATGTCCTCGTGTTTATAATTACTATTATTATTGTTAATCTTGTGCTAAGCCCAGCTTAGTGTTTCGTTTCGCACATCTAATCAACATTGGTCTTGTCTCATTAGTATTTTTTTTTTTTGTATTTTTTACTCAATCAAGTTTGAAACAATCAAATAACAAGATACATAAAACACCAAATGGTATAACTAGTAGACAATTGACAAAATTTTACTCTAGTAATTAGTAGAAGTTCTACGATGAGGGCATTTATTCTGAGATTAATGTTTTCGCATAAATAGTGATACAAGTAAGATTATAAGAAGGCTAACACTAGTAGAAAATCTTACATCCTACACGGAATATTTTAGATGTAATATTTTTTGTCTAGGTTGCTATAAAACTAGACGGAAAATTTTCATCTAGAATAATCCTCCTAGGATAATGTATCGTAGACCAAAATTTCCGTCTACTATAATATAGTGGAGTAGACAGTTTAATTATTTTTTTTTTTAAAAACGGCTCAAGCATCCTAGAAGGAAATTTTCGTCTAGGATGCTTGGCCCATTTTAAAAAAAATACATATCAACAAAACCCTTGCCGGGGGGGGGGGGGGGGGGGGGGGGGGGGGGGGGGGGGGGGGGGGGG
>BQKN01065087.1:107169-121833 GCA_022839385.1 Asparagus kiusianus
CTGCCTTGCCGTCACCGCCTCCCCCCTGCGCCCGCACCCTCCTTGTTGGCTGCCGTAGCCCCCCTACCCCGCGTCCGCACCCTAACCCTGCTCTCAAGCTCGGGCTCCCACCCTCCTCCCGCCCGCACCATGCACCCCGCGCCCCGTCCCAGCTCGCAAGCGCTCCTCGACCACCCGCCCTGAGCCCTCTATACCACCGCCACTCAGTACTCTTCGACCGCCGTCGTCGCTGCTCATTGATCACAACCGTTGGTGTAAGGTATTTTCATGTTAAAGTTTATTTTTGCTAGCAAATCCTTATGATTTATTATTCTATTTTGTTTGGATTAGTCAAATGCAAAACTCTAAGTAACATCCGGCTATGGCTACTGAATGATTACCTTGTGGTTAGTTTAAACAGATGTAATTAGATAATATGGGAGCGTGATATTGTAAAGTTCTCATTTTTGTCATACAGTTTGTGATAAAAAAAAATATACATGTTAATATTATCTAATTCATAATTAGATAATATTTCGCCCTATATCATCAACACTTATAATCAATTATAAACCCTAAATTAAATATATTTTACCCTCATTAAACAAAACTTTTAATACTAAACTTAATTTTACCATAACTTAAATAAATTTATTAATCATTTCTAATCGTAAATATGACCCTAAATTTAGTTAATCCTAAATTAATTAAATAAATGTGATTATATAGGTTTGTGATTTAAAAATATGTGAGTTGTGAAAGAAAATATTTTCAAAAAATAAAGTGATATATAACGCAATATTATATAATAATGTGTTATATATTCAATTTAGGTGAAAAAATATAACGTTATCCCTAGACTCACGTCCAATAATTACATCTAATTCTTAATTTGAGATTATAATATAAGATAAATGAGTCAAATTTGGGTAGGAGATAAAGTTTTCTACCAAAAAAATGATCATTCACTTTATATTATAGTAGGAAAAAATTGGTATAGAAATTTGTAATTATTAGATCTGTCCTTCTCGGACGGGTTAGGAATATAGTAGTGCATACATCCAACTTTATATACTTTGTATGTTTTTATTTCTTAAAAATTTTGACATCATGTACCCGTTGTTCTCCGTGTACAATAAGTGTATGTTGTTTTGCGTTTTGGTCTATTGTCAATACACATAATAACATCCGCACAATGCACAGGGAAAACAGCGGGTAGGTGTTGACAAAATTTTTTAAAAATAAAAATATATTAAGTATATAAAGTTGGATATAAGCACTACTATATTCTTAATCGGATAGAATCCTTCCTATGACAGCCGCTAAATTGTGCTAATTAGTCTCCATACTTTAATAAGTTTCAAACCTACCTCAATGAGCCCAACTTAAATGCTACACTGTATGTAACTGCTCCTACTACAGTTAAATGTGATGCTTATCATAAAATTTCACCCAAAAGACATTGGTAAGAATTCCAACATGTAATCATTAAATTCAAATATCCATCCGAGAAGTCCACAAATGCAATTTAACACTTAAATACCACAAACTTCCCTGTTTTGACACTTTATATGCTATGAATTGATTTGTTGGCAAGTAAATACCATAATTTGTTTAAAATTAGGACGTTACTGCCCTCGAATTCTGACGTGAAATTTTTTACCCAAATGATTCTCTATTTACATGCTAGTTTAATAGTTTTTAATTATTTATTTATTAAATTTATTATTACATCTATCAAAATTCCTTTTTAATTAAGCTTATATTAACTCTACTTTAAAACAGAGTTGGAATATATTTACTGATAAATATTAATGATTAAAGTTATTAAATTAACACGTTAGTGTCATATGAGAACACTCAGGTGAAATTTTCATGTTTGGACGACCAAGAGATTGTAGGTGGACTCATTTAAGGAATGTCATATGTTTTTCAATCCTGTTTGTTTTTCTTATATTCGTATAACGTTTACATATATTTTCTGCTTATTTGCTTAATATTCACATTTAATTTTAACGGACAGGAACGTTGAGTTACGTGGTAAGCATATCCGATCTTCAGTCAAACCCTTATGTGAACCAAAAACCGATCCAGCCCTTTTACAATCTGGGCCCAGACGATAGAAACAACCAGGCCCAAGCCACATCGCGTAGATACGTAAGTCCGAAACAACGATGGGCATCACAGTAATTTAACAACTTAGGGCATCTCCGTATAAAAGCGCCTCCCAGATCCCACCATCAAACGCCCTAACCCTAGCTTCTTCGATTTCCTCCCCCTAAAATCCGCGGAGGCTCGCAGGCGGCGGCAATCATGGAGACGGTGGCTAGGACGGTGAAGGACGTGTCGCCTCACGATTTCGTGAAGGCTTACGCCGCTCACCTCAAGAGATCCGGCAAGGTTTTGATCCCCCCCCCCCCCACCCCCCCACCCCCCACCCACCTTGTCCGATTTCTATAGTTTCTTCGCGAATCGCTTCGATCGAAAGCTAGAAATCTAGGAAAAATCCGATCTTGGTTTAGGATTTTTCACGGGGAGTTGTCATATTGAATAGATTTGAAGTTGCCGCGAATGCTGTATGGGTGAACTTTAGGATATTAGAAGATTGGAAATGGATGCTTTTTTCTCCTACGTTGGTACCCCAAAAAGCCTGAGAAAAAAAATCTGATAGGTTGTAGTTTTTCTTTTCAGTATCTTTTTTTTCTCGTTTGTTGGAAGATTTTGAAGATGATGTATTTGATTTTGTTGGAGGAAGATAGGGAAGTACCTACATTTTAGGGTAGAAAAACTAGCGTTGCGCATAGTTATCAGCAACTAGGGTCTGTGCTTATTAGGATTGCTGAAAGTTCATATTTTTTTTCGTCGAGGAAAGTGATTTCCGTGATATATAAGAGGTTTTTGTTTGGAATCAAGTTGGCACCTGAGGAAAAGTGAATACAATAGTTTCACTACGATGAATAACATACGGAAATTACAAAAAACAAATGAACTAACTATCTTCAGTACTCTAGACTTTCACAGCCTTTTCCCGTGTTTACCACACTCGCGTTCCCAACACCAAGCCTACTCTTTATCCAGATATAAAGACAGATATATAATATAACATAACTAAACCCTAATACTTTGTTTATTTGTTGTTTTTAAAAGCCCTGGGAGAGTTTCTATTCTTTCAATAAATATTCTCGCTTTTACTTGTAATCTTTTCATTGGCTCTGAACATTTTCACAGATCCTATTGATTTCTGTGAATGAAAAATAAAAAAAATTCTTGACAGTTTTAAGCGTAACAATTTGTTGATCCTAATCTTAAGTACAAATATTGCTTCTCTTTCTTTTTTTTAACTGAATTCTGATTGTACAAAACAGATGGAGCTTCCTCACTGGACAGATATTGTGAAGACTGGGAGGTTTAAGGAACTTGCTCCTTATGACCCTGATTGGTACTATATTAGAGCTGGTAAGAATCCATCGATGTCTTGATGCTCCAATTTTTCATATGTACCAATCTTGATGTATTTGGATTTCTGTAGCCTCAATGGCAAGGAAGATCTACCTGAGGCAGGGGATTGGAGTAGGTGGCTTTCAGAAGATTTACGGTGGTCGCAAAAGGAATGGAAGTCGTCCACCACATTTCTGCAAGAGTAGCGGTGCTGTGGCTCGCCACATCCTTCAACAACTGCAAGCAATGAATATCGTTGATGTTGAGCCTACTGGGTAAGTAGTTTGTGCGTTTATTAGCATTGTTAATCTTGCTGTTTTTTCTTCTTCAATCTTGATATCAAGTCATTATTCCACAAGATCAAAAGCATTACGATGACTAGTGCATGTGTCCAGACCCAGATTGCAAAATCTTACTTTTTGGTACAGGCACTTCCTGTAGTTGTTTGAAATGTGAATAGTTAAAAAACAAGTTCAGTATCTGATAGTTAAACAATTGAAATAAAATAAAGCTCAAGCACTTGTTGGCTAGGATTATCTCACTCTCCGGATGCTCAAATTTTTATCAAATTTGGATATTTATGTGTTGCTATTTTATATTACCCAAAGTTCATATGAAAGCTGTTGCCTTCTATTACTGCAATTCCATGTCTCTACTTTGTTTTCTGATTTGGGAATTCTAGATTTTGAGATCGATTAAATAGTTTTTTGTAAGATATAATTGATTTATAATCTTTTCCATGTCTAATGAACGAATAAATGTCGTGTCAGATGATCCTCGTCTGCGGCACTTACGATGTGCCTGGCAATTTCACACTAATCTGGTTAAGATCTTAACCGGGTTATGATTGAACATAGGTGGGGATAGTCCAAAGATAATTTAGATAAGGACCTCATTTTTGAAATTAAAATAAAAAAATAGTGCAATCTGTACAAGTTTTTGCCAAACACAATTTAAGCCCCTAGCGAAGTTAGTGTCCTTATCAAGTTAGTGGGTGAGATGCCAAACAAGCTCTTATTAACATCCACGAAGCTCCTAGGAGCAAACTTACCTTGATATCAACTCTCTATGTTCTACCTCTGATAACATAGGTCAGTGTGAAAGTTAAGGGGCAATTAAAACTAGGGGTTTTTCGATACCACTCCCTTAAATCTTTAGTAATTTGATATTAGTTCCTTAAATCTTCATATTTTGATATTAGTCCCTCAAATCTTCATTATGCGTTGGTGTAAGTCTCTAGAGTTAGTTGGGTTATAAATGTGGGTATATTCCGTTAAGTTTTAACCCTTGCCTTAAAACGACAATTATGACCCTCACCTAACATGTTAATAACCTACCAACCCAAATCCGTTGATGAGCAATGAAGTTTTCTCACTTGGGGGACTTAGATCCCAAACCCGTTTGAACTTATAACTGACAACCCGTTTGAACTTAGATGGGTTATTTCTCACTTGGGGTTTATCTTCATAATTAGCCAACCATGGTAGTGTTTTTAACGCTAACCCAAACATGACTTTTATTAACACATAATGAAGATTTGAGGGACTAATATCAAATTACTAAAGATTTAAGTGGCTAATATAAAAAACCCCTTAAAACTGTTACATCATGTTTAAACTATCTTCTCATCCTTATAATATCTTTTAACTATCTTTTCATCCTTCCATTATCTTTTATGGGCATATGGACAGAAAAAAATGCTAGTGCTGGAAAACATGTGTTACCAATGATTTGTATTTGAATGATGGTGTTGATTGGTTTCATCCTTCTAGTATCTTTTATTCACTTAGGGACAGAAATAAAAACGAAAATGCTAGTGCTGGATAAAAGGCTGTAATCAATGATTTGTATCAGAATCAGTGTTGATTTCTTTCATCCTTCGAATATCTTTTATTGAATAACAAAAAGAGAAAAACAAAAATGTGTCTAGTTTTTTGAAACAGTTTGTAATCACCTATTAGTATATGAATCATACTGCTGATTGGTTTCTTTATGAAAGCTTTGTGTTGCGATCAATAAACATGGGAACATGGTTAGTTGCTATTGTTTTCCCCCCACTGAGAACACATTGATTTTATGTGCTACACTTGCGAATTCACATAATTAACTATATTTTACTCTTTAAATTTCAGTGGAAGGAAGATTACATCCCAGGGAAGGCGCGATCTTGATCAAGTTGCTGGGCGAATTACTGTTGAAGTTTGAGTGTGGCTTAGACAAGATGGTTGTCTGTTAATTGTGAAACTTCTCTCGTAGTTACTGTTTTGCAATTTTGACATCATATCGTTTCATTATCATTTGCGCATGTGTTTTGAGATAGCTTTACTTTTGAACTTGCAAATTTAGAATCTTATGTAACTTGTTCTTGGATCCAAGTAGTTTACGCATTCATTTTGGTGGTATTGAGGTTATCTTGTGTTTTCTAAGAACCTAGAATGTGTAGAATGTGATTTTTTGATTTCCATTTTCCTTGGCGGCTTTATGTGATCAAGAGGGTATGATTTTTGTTGTTCTTTCATTGCTCCTGTAAGAGCTTCGATGTTTTATTTTATTTTTGGGTTTTTTTAGATATATGCCCCTTATGTTGTTATTTTTAAACTTGCCCTCCATATCATCTCAATTCATAATTTGCCCCTCAAATTGATTTATTTCTTCAAATTTAACCTCCAACTCGGTTACTTTTGACAGTTTTTAAAGTTAATCTACCTTTTTATTCCTATTTTATTTTTTTAATCAGCAAAATAAAACTGAATCCATTAACCCAAACCTGTTACAGAACCCAACCGAAGCCCGCTGCCTGATAATGATATCATCGGTTAGCTTTGTATCATTTTTGCTTTCTATGCCAAAAAAATGTGCTCCAACCACACATCCCCGGCGACGAAGCAGCGTTGCTCGCGTGGCTGCGAAGGCAAACGTCTTTGGAGAAGTAATTTCTCCCTATTATCGCTAATTCTCGCCGCCTTTGCAAATTTTCGATTTAAAATTCTAGGATTTGCTTGAAAAATCACAAATATGCTGCTATATTCATCCATCGGGTCATGGTTTTTCTTTTCTTTTTTAATAAATCGCAATTTGCGTCGATCTTGAAAAGTACTAAAATTTCTAAACTTGCTGATTACTGAAGTGGCTCACAGTATTCGTTTTTTTTGGGTAGCTGATTTGCCAGGGTATCGATTATGTTGTTATGCAGATTGATGTTTTTTGATGCGTGTACATGAACGAAGGGTGATGTGACTACGGTTGAATTGAGCAGTTTAGATGGATGAACGAACATCTATTTGTACTTTGGGGTTTCTATCGTGTGCAACTTCAGTTATCACGGGCTTCGTCAACCAAAAGAGCGTTTTGATGGGTGGTGTCGAGGAGGCAGACTGTAGAGAATCGATGTCGTCGCAAGTTTGGCTCAGAAGCCTGCTTAATCAGTCACTGTTCTTCTCAGCAGTGCACCACTAAGAACACAAAGGGAGAGCTCACTGATTTTCTCCTTCAGTCACTCACAAAGAGAAAGGGGATCGCACAAAGGGGGTGCGAGCACAAAGCTCACAGGGGAGAGTAGAGGATCGCACACACAGCAGAGAGCTCAGCTCCCCCCCCCCCCCCCCCGAGTTACTACCAAACCCTTCGATAGATATAGAGAATGGGGCAGCCGACACGGGAGAGAGGCTAGGGTTTCGAGGGATCAGAGATGGGACTCGCAACGGTAGCCAACCGGACACAGGTATGGTGGAAGGGACAGAGTACCATCGGGTAGGAGATGGGAAGAGGTTGAGTACCATCGCGTATGGGGAGTTTAGAGATGGGCTAGGGCACAAGATAAAGGAGGGGAACTGGGCCTTTAGGTAACAGGCCTTTGGGCCAACTAACATCAACAATCTCACCTTTGGCCCAAGGTAGTGCACTGAGAAAAAAAACACGGAACTGCAGGACTCATCATCGTCAAATCATTACTTGTATGATCACAAAGAAGATATAAGCAATGGAAGAGAATACACAAAGTAAACTCAGATCACAAAGATCGGGGTAAGATCACTAAACATACCAAATCCACAAAGGACCGAAACTCTACCAAACGGTCATCGAGTTCAAAAAGAAAAAAATCACAAAGTTGCTAACAAGCACAAAGCAAGTTAATAGGCCACAAAGGCAACACACAAAGCAAAAGAAAATTACCCAAAATCAAAATTCAAGATTCTTTGACACGAGATAAATTTTTCAGCAGACAAACACTTAGTACCCATGTTAGCAAGATTAAATTCTGAGGAAATTTTCTCTAACTTGACAATACCCTTTTCGACTATATCCCGAATGTAATGAAATCTAACATTAATATGTTTAGTTCTATCATGAAAAACATGATTTTTGCAAAGTTGAATAGCATATTGACTATCAGAAAATACAACCATATTTTTATCAAGAAAACCAATTTCAGATATAAGGCCCCTAAGCCAAATAGCTTCTTTAAAAGCTTCAGTGGTAGCAACATACTCAGATTCAGTAGTAGATAAAGCAATAATGAGTTGTAGTTGAGATTTCCAACTTATGCAAGAGCCACACAAAGTAAACACATAGGAAGTAGTAGATTTTCTATTATCTCTATCATTTGCATAATTGGAATCTACATAGCCAACAAGTTTAACACATTCAGAACACTTAGAGAAGGTTAATCCTACATCCACAGAGGATTTTAAATATCTTAAAAGCCACTTCAAGGCATTCCAATGAGGCATATCAGGGTTTGACATGTATCTACTCAAACAACTAACCGCATATACAATGTCAGGCCTAGTACTAACCATGAGATAAATGACCGATCCTATAGCATTCGAATATGGCACCTTCTTCATATCATTTATTTCAGTTTCAGTCTTTGGGGACTGATCCTTACTTAACACAAAATGAGAAGCAATAGGCACATTTACAGATTTGGCATCAGACATAGCGAATTTACTCAAAAATTTTTTAACATATGAACTTTGGTTTAAAACTAGAGTAGATTTGTTTTTGTCCCTAATAATATTCATGCCTAGGATTCTTTTAGCATCACCTAAGTCTTTCATGTCAAAATTTTCACAAAGACATTTTTGAACATGCTCAATAGACTTTAAACAAGGACTAACAATCAACATGTCATCTACATAATTACAAGAAATACAGGCACAGAGTCTATATTCTTATAATAAAGACAATGATCAGCAGAACTCCTTTTAAACTTTAAAGATTGCATGCATTTATCAAATCTAATATTCCATTGCCTTGGTGATTGTTTTAAACCATACAAAGCATTGTTTAACAAACACACATGATCAGGCAATTTAGGGTCCACAAAGCCCTTAGGTTGGTGCGTATAAATATTTTTATCAAGATCACCATACAAGAAGCAGTAGTTACATCCATTTTTTTAATTCCCAATTAAAATTATCAACTAAAGCAAGCATAATTCTAACAGTAGTGAATTTGACAACAGAAGCAAAAATTTCAGCATAATCAATTCCCTCCTTTTGAGTAAATCCCTTAGCTACTAACCTAGCCTTAAACCTAACACTTTCAGATTTTTGCTTCACCTTAAACAGCCACTTACAGTCCACTACAGAATAACTAGCAGGATTAGGTACAAGTTTCCATGTTTGGTTAATTCTTAGGGTTTCCATCTCACTCTTCATAGCACTAATCCATTCTTCAGAATATTTAGAATTTTAGATTTTAATGCTTCTCTATAAGTCTTAGGTTCATTGCACTCAAGGGATTCATACACATTAAAGGCAAACTCAGACATATTACAATCAATCAAATTGCAATCTCTATATCTTTCAGGTTTCCTAATGGTTCTTTTATTTCTATCCCTAGTTAGTTGATAATCATTCAAATCATGCATGTTATCTATTTCCTGCATATCATGCTCCACCTCATTTGGAATAATCTCATCTTGATTTTTAATAATTATATCATTCAATTTTTCTTCAGGAAGTGATTTAGGTTGATTAATAATAGACATTTGCTCCACCTCATTTGGAGCATTACTTTCAGGAATAGGGACATGTAAAGGTAAACAAGGAAATTTATTTTCATTAAAAACAACATTTTTACTTATTACTACCTTAAACCCTGGTTCACTCTTATTCCAAAGCCTATAACCTTTTACCCCTTCAGGGTATCCTAAGAAAACACATTTCTTAGATCTAGGTTCTAACTTATCAATCTTTTGATGGACATAGCCAGCACTCCCAAAATTTTTTAAATTATTTAAATCAAGAGGTTTGCCCGTGAACACAAATTCAGGGTATTTCCCTCCTAAGGGAACAGAAGGAGACCTATTAATCAAATAGGTCACAGTACAAACAACTTCTCCCCAGAACTTCTTAGAGAGCCCAGATGTGGCCAATATAGCCCTCACCCTCTCTAAGAGAGTTCTATTCATCCTTTCAGCAACTCCATTCTGCTGGGGTGTGTAGGGAACAGATTTATGCCTTTTAATACCCCAAGTAGTACACAATTCATTCAATTGTTTGTTACAAAACTCAAGACCATTGTCTGTCCTAAGAGTTTTAATTTTCTTTCCCGTTTGGTTTTCAATCATAATTTTCTAATTTTTAAATTTATCAAAAACTTTAGATTTTTGTTTCATGAGTAAAACCCAAACTTTTCTAGAATAATCATCAATTATGGAAAGAAAATATTGGTTCCCTCCATGCGTAGGCACACTAGAGGGACCCCACACATCAGCATGCAAATATTCAAGTACATTAGTGCACTTAGACTGATTAGGAAAAGAAGACCCTATGTTGTTTTCCTAACACACAAGATTCATAGATAGGGATGGAGGATATTTTATCACTATCAAAGTGACCTCCTTTATGTAAAATTTCTAATCCTTTATTAGTCATGTGACCTAATCTATTATGCAATAAAACAGATTTATCACCTATCACAGAGTTAACAGAATCAAGCACATGTTCAGCATGACAAACATACAAGTTATTTTGTTTTTCAGCAGTAAAAACAACAAGAGACCCTTTCAGAATTTTCATAACCCATTTACCTCATTTTCCCTCTAAACCATCATTTTCTAGAGATGCACAAGAAATTAGGTTATAACGTAAATCAGGAACATGCCTAACATCCTTCAAAGTAAACACAGAACCAGAAGAAAACCTAAGGCATACATCACCAGTTCCTACAACATTGCATTTCTTTTCATTTGCCATTGACATAAAGCCATTCTCTATTTTCTTGTAGTTTGAAAACAAGTTTTTAAAAGGAGTCATATGAAAAGTACAACCAGAGTCTACTAGCCAATCTGATTTACACAAAGGATCAGATAACACAGAGTTCAAATATGCATAATCACACAGATTATTAATCATGAAAATTTCACCCATTTTGCCCACATAGACAGCCATATTAGCATGATCATTTTATTGATTTTTCTTAGGCTTAGGACAATCTTTAATAAAGTGACCATTTTCATGACAATTATAGCATTTTTTAACTTTAAACTCGGACTTAGATCTACCCCTTCCATTTTTGAAATTTCTCCTACTTGATTCCCCATTACTAGCATTCTTTTGGTTATTAGACCTGTTCTGAGGCGTACCCCTCACATGCATAATCTCACCAAAATTTTTATTTCCCCCAGAATGTTTTAAATCTAATTCCTTACTCTTAAGACCATTGACCACTATGTCAAGGGTTACATCATCTCTATCATATTTAATAGCAGATTTCACATCACTATATGAGTCAGGAATATCATTTAGAAGGGCAATAGGAGTATAGTCGTCTATATGTTTATCACCATTTAACTTAATATCTGAAATAAGTTTTGTGAAAACATCTAGGTTCTCCTCAATATCCTTAGACACGTCCAATCTAAATTTAAAAAAAAATTCAAGCAAAAACATTTTACTAGGCAAAGAGGTTTCAGTATAGAGTTCTTCAAGTTTATCCCAAAGGGTTTTAGCAGATTCCATAATTCCAACTTTTCTAAGTACAGAGTCAGATAAGTTCAAATAAATTATGGAACAAGCATTTTCGTTCATTTCAGCTCTTTTTTCTTCTGTGTCAGAAGTCAAATAAGTCTGACCAACAATCCTAAAAGGCTTCTGTTGAATTAAGATGCATTTTGTTTTTTGTTTCCAAATGCTAAAATCAGATTTTCCGTTGAATGGAGCCATACCATATTGGATCATACTATATTGATTAGCAGCAGATATTTTTCACACAGAAAAAACCAACAGCAACTAGCACGATGATTTTGGTAATTATCCGGCTCGAAACGTGTGAAGCAACTAGCACGAACAAATGAGAAGAACGGTGAACACAGAGTTCTTGTTTCAATCTCTTTGTTCTTTCACACAAGCACAAATAATAACAGAAACTAATTTTTTAGGGAATTATAACATGCAACTATAGCAGAAAAATCAAAATTTACTACAATTTTCAACAAAGCCAGAGTTTTTACTACTGTCAATTCTCAACAACACCAGTCAACAAACCCAGAGATTAAACGCAACGGAAAGGGAAAAAATACCAGATAGCAATCAACAAGAAAAATAACGTAGTGTACATAAAATTGATATGAGATGTTTTTTCTTTCAATTTTACCTGAGCGAAACCCTAGGAGAGGGTTTCGACATTACCCACGCCCACGCGGCGGTCCGGCGGCGGTCTGACGACGGTCAGGCGGTGTCCTACGATGGCGATCGGTTGTTTTGGAAGGGCGACGACTCACCAAGCTCTGATACCACTGAAGAGAATCGATGTCGTCGCAAGTTTGGCTCAGAAGCCTGCTCAATCAGTCACTGTTCTTCTTAGCAGTGCACCACTAAAAACACAAAGCGAGAGAGCTCACTGATTTTCTCCTTCAGTCACTCACAAAGAGGAAAGGGGATCGCACAAAGGGGGTGAGAGCACAAAGCTCACAGGGGAGAGTAGATGATCGCACACACAGCAGAGAGCTCAACTCCCCCCCCCCGAGCTACTACCAAACCCTTCGATAGATATAGAGAAAGGGGCAGCCAACACGGGAGAGAGGCTAGGGTTTCGAGGGATCAGAGATGAGACTCGCAGCAGCAGCCAACCGGACACAGGTATGGTGGAAGGGATAGAGTACCATCGGGTAGGAGATGGGAAGAGGCTGAGTACCATCGCGTAGGGGGAGTTTAGAGATAGGCTAGGGCACAAGATAAAGGAGGGGAACTGGGCCTTTAGGTAACAGGCCTTTGGGCCAACTAATATGAATACAGACTCTTGTAAATGACCATAGATGAATGGAAATTGGATTAGTGGGCGACGTGGATTATGCGGCGAGTGCTTTGTCATCGATCATTGCTTTTTGCGTTTAGATCAACTAGTTCTTGCGAGAAGTCGGCGGAGAAAGAAAAAAATGATAGGAAGCAACCGAACCCGAGGAAGCAGAAGTGAAAGATCTGATTTCATTTCTTCCTAACTGGTTCGGGTTTTGAAGTTGTAATAGTTTTTAATTCATTTTGCTGATTTAAAAATAAAATAAAATAGGGATATGAGGTAAATTAACCTTAAAAAAACTATCATGTTTTTGATGGTAACTGAGGTGAGGGGTAAATTTGAAGAAACAAATCAATTGAGGGTCAAATTTCGATTTGATATGATCTTGGGGGGCAAATTTACAAATACCTACAATTCTGAGGCATATATTGAAAAAAACTTTTTTTGTTTTCAGAAGTTTTCGGAAGGGTTTTTGTTCCTTCTATATGAGTGTGTTTGGTTTGGTGTAGTTGAAACCATATGTTGTTCCAGCCAAATAAAAAATCTAAATGTCTTATTTAGTTAGATGTTATTGTAACACCAAAAAGTTGTCGCAACAACAACCTAAGCAAAAAATAGGGGTGTTGGAACAACCCTCAATTTAAGAGTGTTCTAACAGCATGTGTTGGAACAACATGGCATTGTAAAAACATTTGTTGTTTCAACTTCATCTAACCAAACACGCTCATATCTTGTTGCATTTACTTGCAAGCAAGATAACCCTTTTTTCTTTTTTTTCTTTTTTTATTGGTTTGGATACACTCATGTTCATACAATCACACTGATTTTGTAATTCTACTAATGAATAAACAGTCAATAGTAGTGGTGTAGGGGTGAGCATGGGCTGGGCTGGTTCAGGCTCGTGACCTGGCCCGCCGGGTTTAAGGCCGGATCGGGCCTGACCCAGGCCTCGCTCGATCAGAGGGAACCAAGTTTATTTTTCTGATCCTGGGTTTGAGATTGGACCCTGCCCGCCCACAACCCGCCTAGGTGCGGGCCGGGTCTGACCTGGCCTGCGATCCGTGGGTCATGGGCCGGCCTATGGGGTTTTCATCCAAACCTTTTTACTACTTTTTATCTTTTTAATTATATTAAACTTGCATTTACAATTATAAAATTATTTCTAATTTATTTTTTAGTAATTTAAAGTTGCATTAAATTATTTTTAAACTAGTATTAAACTTTTTAATCCATCTAGATAGACAACATCGAGCTTAAAGATCACTACTTTATTTCTCATTAGATCAAAAGGCCCATGAGCCAAATACATATGATCTCTTGCCTTTGTTGGCAGCTAGTTTCAAACCCAAAAGGCTAAATGAACAACTAGTTACAGACCCAAAGGACTAAAAGAATAACTAGCCCAATCAAAAAATATATCATGGGCCGTGCATACTTCTCTAATCCCGGGTCTGGGATTGGACCCAGCCCGACCCGTAACCCGGGTATATCATGGGCTGGGTAGAGCCCAGCCCACTATGGGCCTGGTCGTGACCCATGACGGGTTGGGTCGAGTCAGCCCACGGGTCGACCCAGCTCACGTATTACTATCCATTATTTTGTAACTAAACATATTATTTTGTAATATGTTATTATCCATTATTTAACTAGTGGTATGTAATATGTTATTATTATAACATTAAGTACAAGTACGAAACCCTAATTGTATGAAATAGCGGAGTTTCTATAGCTTCAATGGCTGGATATCTTTAAAATGATAACCAGCCTTAAGGCTTTCGTTTATCGAGGGCCTCTCTCCCAGATTGCAAAATCTACTCTGATACAGGCACCTCTTGCAGTTGTCTGAACTTTAAACAGCTAATATAGGTGGATGGTCCACTTAAGTTGACATAAGTTTTTCTCATATACAAACAGTAAAATAATCATAACAAAAAAAATGCTTGAGCTTTATTTTCATTGAATTGTTTAACTTTCAGACTACTCAATACATAACATATTATA